>CM033474.1:26225188-26397688 GCA_019447015.1 Hymenochirus boettgeri
GGGTCATGTGTTGATGATTGAATACAAATCAACCCATGGACCTAAAGTAAGACACAGGTCTAAACAGTTTCTTATTACCCAGAGTTATATGGTTTTTCAACATTAGATAACTCGCTTTATTGTATCGCATCTTTTGATTTTTACCTATAGGTTTAGAAATAAGTAAAATGTTTGTGATTATACACAGTGATTATTTAGATACAATGAGAGATTACTTATATCCTTTACAGGAATTATACTGCCATCTAGTGGCGTACATTTACCGATATACTCGAGTATAAACCGAGTTTTTCAGGCTGTAAAATCAGCCTGAAAACTTGAACTCGGTTTATACTCGAGTCAGTACATTACTTGTGCATCCAGCTCTCCAGTGTGCATCCGGGCTTCCTGTCTGTAAGTGCCAGCTACAAATTGAATCCTGTGTGCATCCGGGCTTCCTGTCTGTAAGTGCCAGCATACAAATTGAATCCTGTACATTAGGTACTTAACCAATTCGGCAGCCGCACGCTCAGTCCCTGTACCCTGTGGCTGAGTCCCTGCCCCGCCGATAATGACGTCAGCCGGCGTGCCAGTACAGGGACGGAGCGCGCGGCTGCCGAATTGGTTAAGTACCGTATGTACAGGATTCAATTTGTATGCTGGCACTTACAGACAGGAAGCCGGTGCACACAGGTTCAATGTGTATGCTGGCACTTACAGACAGGAAGCCCGGATGCACACTAGAGCTGGATGCACACTGGAGAGAAGGTACCCAGACAGGAAGCCCGGATGCACACTGGAGAGCTGGATGCACGCTGGAGGAAGGTACCCTTTGAATTAGGTGGGAGGGTGAGGTGTAGATGTTTGGAAACTACAACTCCTAGCTAATAAGCATGCTGGGAGTTGTAGTTTCCAAACATCTAGAGTGCCAAGGAATGAGAATTTAGAATTTGTCAATTTCTACCCTCGTTAATACTCGAGTCAATCATTTTTATTAGTTTTTTCAGGTACAATTGGGTACCTCGGTTTATATTCGGGTCGGTTTATACTCGAGTATATACGGATTTTGAGTTTTATTGTAACAATGTATCAATATTGAAATGTGGTTTTAGATTATTTTATTTTGAAACACTGTACATTTATGCACCTTTTTCTATACAGCTGAATATACATTGGAAACACCTAAAAGTTGTTCACAAAGAACTTTACCAAGTCAAGGACTATGAGTATGATTTCACTAAAACTTTGGACATTATTAACAAGGACATTTCCATGTTTGGCAGACACCTTATTGTGTAGTTAACTACTTTTGGCCACTCCCCTAAAAGGTTGGAGGAAGGAGCAATTTTGATCACGGGGTCTATAAATGGTGGTATGGGTTAGAGTGTGAGTTACACCTGATGGAGACATAGCGTTCTCCGAAACTTTGTGTATTTGTGTGATGCAATAAACAGAACTTTTTCTGCTTGTGCTATAGAGCCATATAGACATAAGCCTATAGACATAGAGCCATATAGATATAGAGCTATAAATATATAGAAGCCATATAGACAAGAGCTATATAGATATGATCCATATAGACATAGAGCTATATAGATATCATAGAGCCATATTTCGAAGGCATGGTACTGCAAATTTGTCAACAATTTAAAATACCGATAACAATCGCTATGCAACAATTACCATCTTCATTTTGTACCTCCAGTAACGAGTAGTAATTTACATCTCCACCATTAGCGGTAGTTATAAACCCCAGGTATTGATAGTGTCTGATACAGTTACCAAGTGTCCTGGATCATACAGGGCTGTCCCCATTTCACACTCACTCCTGCTTTTCTTGTGTTCCATAATCACTGGCTCCAAACTTTTTCAGACTGTGGCACACTTGCCAATGCAATTTTTTCTTGCGGGCACACCTGTGTTCTTATGTTTTGACTTACCGTAATGTTGGAATGACCCAAGTTTTGTCTAAAATCATACCTCTCACACCAGAGTGGCCCAGTTTAACCCTGCTATAATGCAATTTATATATAAGAACGATAAATGCAGGTAAACAGAAATTTATTACGTGACAACAGTCTTTGAGAAATAACAACAATACTATTTATATTTCCTTATTTAAACAAATGAAATATAAGTTTAACATCCTATAAAACGAAAAAACTGTCAATATGCACGGACGCAGGAACCATCTGCATGCACCTGTGACATCATCCAACTGCTGGCAGCAGTGGAATGCGTGGAATGCGTGCACGTATTGTATTCTGTCTGTCATTTTGCAACAAAAAAGTCCCAAGCATTCTCCCCATAGGTAAGAAGCTCAGGAATGCAGATTTCCCTCAGCTGCAGCCGATATCCTACCCTTTGTACATGGAGCCGACTGTGGCTGAAATTATCAGGCATTTCTAAGGCTGATGGTGAATATTATGAGTTACAGTAACGAGAAAGGGACAATACTTCGACAGTATTGGCCCTTTCTCGTTACTGTGTGTACCTATCTTAATAGAGACAAATGCATCAAGACATTGTAAACACATCTGTAGCTCTCAAGGAAAGGTGCGGCAATCACACTGTCTGCTACAGGATGTCTTTGTGTTTGTCTCTTCACTATTAGTTTCACTCTATGGATGAGAAGGCTGTGAAGTGCAAATGAATATGACCGACAGACATGGCAAAAGACCACAGACTAATTCCAAGTTATACACCTATATTCTCTAACTTATATCAAGATGTTTTCTCCTCACAGTTATGGTTCCTGTAACACTGGCACCCAAACAGATCTATATAAATAATATATGTGGAATCTATATTTGACAGGTATCCCAGTGGTTCGACTGGAGAGAATAACTACAAATCCTGGAAATATCACACGGTAACTGCCATGTGGGTGATACAGGAAACATAAGTTGACACAGTTATCGAAGGACAGTATCAGCACATTTTCCAGTTTAACAATCTATTTCGGCAGGTTACACACTAGCAATTATTCTGTGATCAGTCGGTCAGGCCAAAAAATCTAAAGTTTTCCAGGGGTAGTGGCTAAAATACATTGGAGACCCTGGTTATTTTCTAACATATCCGACATTCCCACAACCCAACAGGGATTCGCCCCAGCCAACCCCTCGCTAGTGCAGAATGGTCGGTCAGGACTAAAAATTCCCCTGTGTGTACCCATAAGGGGAAGTTCAGTGTGATGGATCCAAAATCACTGTAATGATTGGCTTGTATGGCAGTCCCACTATCACTGTAATGATTGGCTAGTGTGGCAGTCCACTATCACTGTAATGATTGGCTATGTGTGGCATCCCACTATCACGGTAATGATTGGCTTGTATGGCAGTCCCACTATCACTGTAATGATTGGCTAGTATGGCAGTCCCACTATCACTGTAATGATTGGCTAGTGTGGCAGTCCCACTATCACATGTAATGATTGACTAGTGTGGCAGTCCCACTATCACTGTAATGATTGGCTTGTATGGCAGTCCCCACTATCACGTAATGATTGGCTAGTATGGCAGTCCCACTATCACTGTAATGATTGGCTAGTGTGGCAGTCCACTATCACTGTAATGATTGGCTAGTGTGGCAGTCCCACTATCACTGTAATGATTGGCTAGTATGGCAGTCCCCTATCACTGTAATGATTGGCTATATGGCAGTCCCACTATTCACTGTAATAATTGGCTAGTGTGACAGTCCCACCATCACTAATGATTGGCTAGTGTGGCAGTCCCACCATCACTGTAATGATTGGCTAGTGTGGCAGTCCCACTATCACAGTAAAGATTGGCTAGTGTGGCAGTCCCACCATCACTGTAATAATTGGCTAGTGTGGCAGTCCCACCACACTGTATATTGGCTAGTGTGGCAGTCCCACCATCACTAATCATTGGCTAGTGTGGCCCACCATCACTGTAATGGTTGGCTAGTGTGGCAGTCCCATCATCACTGTAAGATTGGCTAGTATGCAGTCCCACTATCACTGTAATGATTGGCTAGTGTGGCAGTCCCACTATCACTGTATGATTGGCTAGTGTGGCAGTCCCACTATCACTGTAACGATTGGCTGTAGGCAGTCCACTATCACTTAATGATTGGCTAGTATGGCAGTCCCACTATCCTGTAATGGGCTAGTGTGACAGTCCCACCATCACTAATGATTGGCTAGTATGGCATTCCCACCATCACTGTAATGATTGGCTAGTGTGGCAGTCCCACCATCACTGTAATGATTGGCTAGTGTGGCAGCGTCACTATCATTGCAATGATTGGCTAGTGGGGCAGTCCCACTGTCACTGTAATGATTGGCTAGTGTGGCAGTCCCTATCAATCACTACTGATTTGGCAAGTGTGGCAGTCTCACCATCACTGTAATGATTGGCTAGTGTGGCGTCCCACCATCACTGTAATGATTGCTAGTGTGGCAGTCCCACCATCACTGTAATGATTGGCTAGTGTTGCAGCGTCACTATCATTGTAATGATTGGCTAGTGGGCGTCCCACTGTCACTGTAATGATTGGCTAGTGGGCAGTCCCCACTGTCACTGTAATGATTGGCCTAGTGTGGCAGTCCCACCATCCACTGTAATGATTGGCTAGTGTGGCAGTCTCACCATCACTGTAATGCATCTTTTATGTCAAGTCAAGGTGCTCTTTTTCTTATTCAGTGTTGTTCTGGGGCTTTATTTGTCCTTAAAATGTATTAACATAAATTCCACGATTATGATGAATGACGCCGTAGAACCCATTTATTTAATGGCTGCCTTAATGCATGATATATGTATATGTGTTAATTGCATGGTGGGAAATTCCATCTCCCAAGCTGCTTCAAACAGGCTCATTTACCCAGAGGCACTGGGCATTAATGGATTTAAATTTGCGCTAACCGATTCGCTATCAGTTAGTGTGACTCCATACTCCTATTAGCCTCAGATGCGCTGGTAATTGCAAAAAGAAACCCATGCATCACAATTTAATATTGCATTTGTGCTACTTTTATGCATTTATCCATGGGAGCATACCAATATTGAATTGCTGAATGAAGATTTACCCAGGGTGGTAGTAGCTCGGGTAAATCTCCCCATAGTGATTAACAAGCTTGCACTAACAGTTAAGCCTCCTACACACGTCAGATAATTTTCGCTTTAACGATCTTCTAAGACCATCGATCCACAACTATTCTCAGTGTTTCCCAATGATCAGCCTGGCGGGTTCGTTCTGACGATTGTCATTTGTTTGTACAATAATCGGCAATTATCGGTAGAGTGGAATGGAAGATTGAATGAATACACATGTGCACATTTCGAGATCAACGCGATATTCAGAACGTTACTTAATACGTACTTCATGTAACACTTATGTCATGTAACACCTTTACCAACGAATATTATCTATCCACTATCGTTGATGTATGTACAGGCGTCGTTGGCAGAACTAACGTATAACGAGTTCTGCCAACGACACCTGTCGGGCACATCGTACGAGGCTTAAGTCCGATTAGTCAAAGTGGGGGTGGGATACTGAGCAAAGCAGTACTGATTAATTCATACAGCAATGAACATTTTCCCTGTAGCAGAGAAAAATATATAAGCTTGTGTTATTATTAGTTTTACTTCCTCTTTAAAGGCCATGTCCCACCCTCAAATAATAGGAAATAACAATAATTCTTTGAACGATCACTAAACTAACCGGAAATTAACGATCGCTAAACTAATCGTACATGAACAATCGCTAAACTAACCGGAAATTAACGATCGCTAAACTAATGTATTCAATCTATCAACACATTGAAGGGACTTTGCAACTTGTAATAAAAAAGGAGCAATATATCTTATTAATGTCCCTGTGGAAAGGGATACGTAGGGAAAACTAAAGGGAGGTCAGAATCAGGATAAATGAACATAGAAGGAGCATTACTAACTATGACAGTACAAACTCACAGTATGAGACTCCTTTGAGTAAACATTTTTTTCAGCTCAAACACCAAGTCTCCCCGGTAAATGACAAGCATTAGAGGTGGTAAAGAACAAACCAGAGGGGAGACTTTAAAAAATGCTCCTGAAAAAGAGCATGGGTTGATAGATTGAATACATCAACCATGAGCTAATGAGACACAGGTCTAAACAGTTTCTATAACCAGTTATTATGGTTTTTTCTACATTAGAAACTGCTTTATTGTATCGCATCTTTTGATTTTTGCCTATTAGGTTAGATATAAGTAAAATGTTTGTGATTTATACACAGTGATTATTTAGATACAATGAGAGATTAACTTATATCCTTACAGGAATTATACTGCCATCTAGTGGCGTACATTTATATTTGAGTTTTATTGTAACAAAATAATCATATTGAAACGTGGTTTTAGATTATTTTATTTTGAAACACTGTACATTTATGCACCTTTTTCTATACAGCTGAATATGCATTGGAAACACCTAAAAGTTGTTCACAAAGAACTTTATCACAAGTTAAGGACTATGAGTATGATTCAACTAAAACTTTGGACATTATTAACAAGGACACTATGGACATTTCATGTTTGGCAAAGACCACTCCCCTAAAAGGTTGGAGGGAGGAGCAATTTTGGATCACTGGGTCTATAAATGGTGGTATGGGTTAGAGTGTGAGTTACACCTGATGAAGGAGACATAGCGTCTCCCGAAACGTTGTGTATTTGTGTGATGCAATAAACTATTTTTTTCTGAGAAACAGCGTGCACTTCCATCAACCTTTTTCTGCTTGTGCTATAGCTTGGAGTCCTTTAGGTAGAGGACTGAAGGAAGCAGCACCTGGAATACATTGGCACATTACCTGAAGGAGTGCCTAGGCCCATATCTATGTTATACGGACCTATATGGCTCTATGTCTATATGGCTCTATGTCTATATGGCTCTATATCTATATAGCTCTATATCTATATGGCTCTATATCTATATGGTTCTATGTCTATATGGCTCTATATCTATATAGCTCTGTCTATATGGCTCTATATCTATATAGCTCTATGTCTATATGGTTCTATGTCTATATGGCTCTATGTCTATATAGTTCTATGTCTATATGGCTCTATATCTATATGGCTTTATGTCTATATGGCTCTGTGTCTATATGGCTCTATATCTATATGGCTCTATATCTATATGGATCTATATCTATATAGCTCTATGTCTATATGGCTCTATATCTATATGGTTCTATATTTATATGGCTCTATGTCTATATAGTTCTATGTCTATATGGCTATGTCTATGTCAGTTTAGTAAGTTGGGTTCACCAATACCTTTCAGCTTTAGGTAGGTCTCCTCCATCTACCTTGGGCCTTCCACTTCTGGCTCAGTAATAATTCAATAAATAAAGGGGGAAATTGTAGACAGAGACCATTGAAACAGACTATGCTGTGAAGGAATTTATTTATAATCCATGCGCCACAAACGCATGGATTATAAATAAATTCCTTCACAGCATAATCTGTTTCAATGGCTTTATGTCTATATAGCTCTGTCTATATGGCTCTATATCTATATGGTTCTATGTCTATATAGTTCTATCTCTATATGGCTCTATATCTATATGGCTTTATATCTATATGGCTCTGTGTCTATATGGCTCTGTGTCTATATGGCTCTGTGTCTATATGGCTCTGTGGCTATATGGCTCTGTGGCTATATGGCTCTATTTCTATATGGATCTATGTCTATATAGCTACGCAATACAAAATCAGGGTCTGCACTACACTGATGATGGCTCAATAAAGCCGAAACTGGTCTGTGGTTGCTCTCTGTTTGCATTTAGCTTGTAAAAACCTTTTATTAGGTGAAGCATTTTGTAAGGGCTACCATGGAAAATACCCTGAAGTCTATGTTCCTTATTTGTATCTCTATGGCTCTATGTCTATATAACACTGTCTATATGGCTCTATATCCATATGGCTCTATATCCATATGGCTCTATGTCTATATGGCTTTGTCTATATGGCTCTATGTCATAGTATGGTTTTGTCTATCATGGCCTATACCTATATGGCTCTAGTCAGATATCTATATGCTCTATTAGGGTTGTCTGTATGGCTCTATACCTATATGTCTCTATGTCTAGATATCTATATGGCTCTGTGTCTATATGGTTTGTCTGTATGGCTCTAACTATAGTCTCTATGTCTATATCTATTATGGCTATGTGTCTATATGGCTGTCTGTATGGTCTATACTATATGGCTCTATGTCTATAGGCTCTATGTCTATATGGCTTATGTCAATATGGTTTATATCTATATAGCTAGTGTCTATATGGCTCTATGTCTAATTGTTCTTTATCTATATGGCTCTATATCTCATGGCTCTATATCATAGGGCTCATATCTATGGCTTAGTGGTAAAACAATTAAGCCAAATAGCACATTTTAAAAAGGACTTTAAATTAACCCCATGTAAAAGGTATAATTACCTGCCACACTTTATAGTTACCATTAGTTCTCACCTAGCAAGCAGGGATCCAGGATGTCACCGGAGAATCCGACTCGGTCTTTCCAGGGAGAAATCAGTCCTTTGTCTGTATGGGACCTGTAACAGAAACACAGTTTAAATATCATCCAGTATGTCTTCTAGCTTTAAGTAATTATCCTCTCAAATGACCCCCTCAGGCATCTTTATAGTTATACCAAGTAAACACAGGAATATTCTAATTATTGAAACACATATCCCATAGTGGGGTATCCTCTTCCTGTACCCACTGGGTATTGCACATGCCCAATAGCCAGTTGCTTGCATTGTTCTACTAGATAAGCTTAAGAAAGCAACCCTTTTCTGGGAAAAGGGGTTCTCATGGTCTAAGGTACTTTTTTGTGTGTTAAAGGGGAAAAATGTCACATATGCCACATTAATGTCACATATGCTGCAATATATTCAAAATTGTGCAGAAACATACACTCCAACATTACCCATTCAAAGGTTTTCTAGAAACAACATGGTGCAAAGCTGCAGGAGGAGGATAATGAAGTGAACCGTATCTTAGCACAGCTCAGTATAATGCACCTATTTAAAGGGGAATGTTGAAGGATGTGAACCTACAGTAGTTTGCTCTTCATGCACATTACCGTCCGATACAGTATGTGGTCACAGCCTAACATTTCCTAACAAATGACAGTATATACATTCAGTATGTATGACAGTAACACTGGTTAACAAACTGGAGGTCTGACAGTAACACTGGCTACAAAATGGAGTCTGACAGTAACACTGGTTAACAAACTGGAGGTCTGACAGTAACACTGGCTAACAAAACTGGAGGTCTGACAGTAACACTGGCTAACAAACTGGAGGGCTGACAGTAACACTGGCTAATAACTGGAGGGCTGACAGTAACACTGTCTAACAAAACTGGAGGTCTGCCAGTAACACTGGCTAACAAAACTGGAGGTCTGACAGTAACACTGGCTAACAAATGGAGGTTGACAGTAACACTGGCTAACAAACTGGAGGTCTGACAGTAACACTGGCTAACAAACTGGAGGGCTGACAGTACATGGCTAATAAATGGAGGGCTGCAGTAACACTGTCTAAAAACTGGAGGTCTGACAGTAACACTGGCTAACAAAACTGGAGGGCTGACAGTAACACTGGCTAACCAAACTGGAGGTCTGACAGTAACACTGGCTAACAATCTGGAGGTCTGACAAGTAACACTGGCTAACAAAAAGGAGGTCTGCCAGTAACATGGCTACCAAGGAGGTCTGCCGTAAACAATGGTTAACAAACTGGAGGTCTGACAGTAAACACTGGCTAACAAACTGGAGGTCTGACAGTAACACGGCTAACAAAACTGGAGGTTGACAGTAACACTGGCTAACAAACTGAGGTTGACAGTAACACTGGCTAACAAACTGGAGGTCTGACAGTAACACTGGCTAACAAAACTGGAGGTCTGACAGTAACACTGGCTAACAAACTGGAGGTCTGACAGTAACACTGGCTAACAAACTGGAGGGCTGACAGTAGCACTGCCTAACAAATCAGAGGTCTGAAAGTAACATTGGCTAACAAACTGGAGGGCTCACAGTAACATTGGCTAACAAACTGGAGGGCTCACAGTAACACTGGCTAACAAACTGGAGGGCTGACAGTTCCCAAGATGTAGTGGGCCTAATAACCTCCTGAGGTGAAAAGGGTGCAGCAGGTGAGAGGGTGATGAAACTTTCAAGGTATTTAAGGTATCTAATTGTTTAGATAATAAAGTTAAAAGATTGTTAAGACTAGGGGCCCTATTTAAAAACGATTTTTTTTTAAATAGGGCCCCTTTTTAAAAAATTTAGCGATACCGTGCATTGTATCAATAATGTAGGGCCGCAGTCGTACATTTTCACTGAACATTCGTTAAAGGGCATGTCCACCCCCAAAAACAACTTTTTAGCAATAAGTAGCTTAGGACTCACCCTCCCAAACCACATGTATGATTTTTTCGGAATTCGTTCCCTTTACACGTTCTCCTGCTGTGTAAGAATGCGGCCTGGCTCCCCTCTCCTTGTCAATCATAAGCGCGAACGCTCATTGCTCTGCAAAGTCTCCGACAGAACAAATCCAGTGCTAAGGTACAGCGCCTGTTACCAAGTGATGCGGAAGAAAAAAAATAACATCCATACCCGCGAGGAGTGTTGTCACAGTGGAGGACTGAAATCGCCTCGCGGGTATCACTACGAGCTGTCTTTTGTTTATCTTTTTACTATTGGTGGGGCAGTTACCTCTTTCTAATTGGTGGATACACTCGCGGCTGTGATTGGTCAGTGCGCCGCTATGCACAGACAACCCAAACTCCTTTTTCCATAGCGCGCGTCCCTGGCGGGAGGGAAGTGAGGAGAGTGCACGGCTAACACTGATTTGGCGGACGAGGCATGCTCAGACCTCGACCAGGTCTTGTACTTTCAACTCAGCTCCTAGTGCTCGGTTGGGAACTTTAAACTGCACATCCCCACAACCAGAGAGCTTCAG
The DNA here is from genome assembly GCA_019447015.1 of Hymenochirus boettgeri. Classification (NCBI taxonomy): domain Eukaryota; kingdom Metazoa; phylum Chordata; class Amphibia; order Anura; family Pipidae; genus Hymenochirus; species Hymenochirus boettgeri. The sequence continues at coordinate 26,236,153 of CM033474.1, forward strand.
GCAAACAGTAAGTGTGATGCAGCATGGAAGTGTGTGTTCAACTGAACTTCATGTTATTGATTTGGGGGTGGACATGCCCTTTAAAAGGAATGTCCAGCCTAAAAATAAGTAGCTTTTAAAATGCTTATTACCCCCCAAAACCTCACTATCGCAAGGTTCCTATAGATCCCCCAGAACATACTTACCTGACTCGGCCCCTCGCCGCTTCTACTGGTTGTCCGGGTGACGGGTCAGGTAAGTAAGTTCTGGGGGATCTTTGATCTATAGGAACCGTGTGAAAGTGAGGTTTGGGGGGGGTAATAAGCATTTTAAAATCTACTTATTTTTAGGCTGGACTTGCCCTTTAATTAACGAACTTGAGTCATAGAATACCATGCAGTAGTAAACTACTGCATGGTATTCTATGGGATCGTAATCTATGGTCACGTTATCTCGGGTATCGGAATATACAATCATTATCGTAAATTAACTACAACTATCGTAAATTAACGAATGCTAAGCCAATCGGAAATAACGCGGTCTAAAAGGCAATATGGCCCTAGATCACAATAAAGTGGCTTTATCCTTTCCTCTCAGAACTAGTGTAGTTTATTACGGTTAAAAGGGGAGGGGGTGGTCCAGACCTTGATGTGTACAAGGGAAAGAGTAGATAAAGATGAGATTAAAGGGCAACTATAGTGAAAAAAAAACTTGTCTGTATACAATGTATAGATTACTTAGTATAAGCTGCCTTACTTTCATGTTTCTGTGTGGCTGTTTTTCACACTGGCAGCAGAAGTTTGTACAAGCTGTGTAGTCCCCCTCCCCTCTCGTCTAGTCCCCTCAAGCAGTGACGGGCTGTATACGAGTCCGGCATTGTCAGTTGAAGGACCTTTAAATGAAGTGCTGACATCCTGTTGACCCTCCCTTCCAGAGCTAGACTGCAAGCAAGGTGTGGAATAAAGTAGTAGCAATATGCTGAAGGGAGGGGCAGAGGGGGAGAGAGGAGGACAAGTGGTGCTGAGATTCTTTACAAGTAAGATACTGAACTCTGCTGTTCTCTAACTTTGTAATGTTATTTACTTTTACCTAAAGTTCATATCTCTCCCCCTGCTTAGCTGAGATATAATCACTGAAGAGAGAGTCAGTGTAACAGCAGCTGTTGTGAGACCTTCACAAAACACAGTGACACTGCTGTTGTCCTGTTACATTTCAGTTGTTTAGTCTATATAGTTCATAGATTGCACTGTGTGTGTCTTGTTTGGTATATAGTCTGTATTACTGTATTAGGTTCATTTGAGTCACTGGTTTTTGTATGTATATAAGATTTTTTTGGGGGGAGGGGCTGTTTTATAGTGTGTTATGCTCATATTGCTGGGTTAATGGTTTATTGATTGTGTTTAGCACTACAGCATTTGACTATATATTGCAATGGGTCATATAGTGTGGGTGAGAGAGTGGTGACAGTACGCAGGGAGCTTTGGATTGTGTGGGGTGTGTGTCTTGAGTGACAGATGAGGTGTAGCAGCTCCTACAAATCACAGCATATTCAAAGGCTTATCTCTGGGGACTATGTAGAATTTAAAGAAACTAAAGGTACCCTGGTGGTTGGGATGACTTATAGGATACATTAGAAGGAATTAAAAAAAAAAACAATTTTCTCACTATAATTGCCCTTTAAGATACAGGATTGGTTAAACTAGGGGCTCAAAGCCGTCAAGGCGCTCAAACTGATAAAAAGGCAACGGAATGTCAAGCAAGAGGACAACAAGGCTCAGAAAATGAAGGGGACCCAGTGGTGGACACTGAATTCTAGAAGTGCAAAACAGCTTATTATATATATATACACATCTAATAAACACTGCACAGTGAACTCCCTAGATATAGTCAACATCGGTGGATAAAAAGGAGGGGGGAGGGCAGAGAAATATGTCCTAGTCAGGAAAAGCAGATCTCAACCACAACTCCAAAGAGCATGTCCAAACATAGTCCGATGGATCTCCGATGGCTCTCACCCCCCAATACCGAGTCCGACACTTACAGGGGCATGCAGAGGCGCTAACTGTCCTTAGGGTACCAGCATGAAGGCCTAATGACCGACACGCGTTTCGAGGTGAGACACCTCTTCTAGGGGTCAAGGTTAGGGCTTGGGTAACTAGAGGGGTTTTGAAGTAAACGTTCCTTCTAATTTTAAATCGGCTGTGTGCACAGAAATCTATTTCTGTGTGTATATAAAATAACATTTGTTGTGATCCATACCACAGCACTTGTATTCCAGCAGATATTTGTGTGCGCATGAATTTAATCTGTGTGCACGGACGAGTGAAAGGTTCCAAGTAGCAGTACTAGGGCATTTACCAACAACTGCCTGGCCTCTCGTCACTAACTAGAGTCCACTGCCCCCCAATACACATCACTGATCCCAGGGCAGGGGTGTCACAAGGGAGGGGAGAAGAAGCAGGTGTCAGAGCTGGTACAGGTGTCACACCCCCCCACTGATAACATGCCAGGCAGACTGAACAGAACCAATCGCTGTGAAACCAGGATGGTTAGTGGATATGTACGGTATATTATATAGCATTTAGCATTTGTACACCCCCCCAATTCTTCCATTTACATAAATATAAGTTATTGTATTATAGAATATTTATTTATAACACATACAATGCTCTTTGACACACAAACACACATGATCTTTACACACACACACATGTGTTTTAGACACACACGTTAATATATATATATATACACATACAGTAAATAGTTCTGTGTCCAACCCCCAAGAGTAAGTTCAGCAGTACAGTCCCCCAGAGACCCAGTCTCCTTGTTTACAGGCAGTTACCTGCCCCAGCACCCAGTCAGTGCACTAATGAATGGAGGTTCCCTTTGATTGCGGTACTTACTCGCAGTAGGTCTATAGCAGGCAGGCTCTGGGCAGGACAGCTTTCCCTTCCTAGGAACATATGGTATCAGAGATCCTGCAGGCAAAGTTTGTAGGGATGGGGAGTGCTTGCAATCTGATTGGCGGTTGGGAAGTGTAAAAGCAGCGAAGTGACAGCTGCTTCTGACAAGTGACAAGGCTGTCACACTGCTGCTATAAACTTTGAATTTGACTTAAAAGGCTGCCCAAAGCTCTATTAGTGTGTGTGTGAGTGTGCTGACTTAACCAAACACAATTGGGAGAGAGGTAATCAGTGTCAGTGGTATAACTACCATCCCCGCAAGGGGGAACCCGGACGGTAGCAAGGCACGCCACAAGCGCCAAACCCCCACGATCAGTGTTTAAAGGACTTCCGGATTGTTTCTGGACGTTCGGGTCCGGCCTTTTAAACAGCTGATCGAGCGTATTGTTTACACCCTTGAACACGAAGGTGGGGGGCCCGGCCTTCAATCTCGCAGGAGGGCCGCGGCCCCTGACAGTTATGCCCCTGATTAGCGTTGATTGTGCCGCAACACATTCATTAAAGCTATTCCTCTGGATATATGGCCATCGCAGGGTGTGGTCACCCTATCTGTATGCGAAATGCATCATGTTTCCCTTCGTTACCGTAAGTTTGGTTGTCATTTGGCAACAATTTGCCCCCGATCTGCACAATAAACAGTGATCTCTGGAAACCGATCCCAGCGCACACACAGGGAGATTCACCCAGAGCGCACATATCCCAGGCGAATCTCCCATAACAGATTTGGCTGCGCAGCTCCAAAGTATTTAACACCGTCTATCAGCTACGTGCTCACCGCCTCTGGTAATGGGCTGCGCGCAGTAGCGAGAAGAGGCATTGCACACCAGCACAAACCAAGGGTTAAAGCTGCACTAACCGATCGGTAATTTGTTACCGCAAATTTAGCCCTTAAAAAAGCCCACCTCTGCTGCCTCCTAATTACCCTGACAGGGTGGCCACCCACATTGTAATGTAAGGGCGCGATTCTCATGGGCTGATGGATCGAATATGCAACCAGAAGCAAGTGAGGGTCTTGGTGTGTGGCCTAGCCCTAATAGGACAATTAGTATCACCGTCTGGACTATATCCAACCCTATAAACCTAATATAGGATCTAAACCATGTCCAGCCTCTCAATATAATGTCATTTTGCAGGTTACCTCATCATGTAAAAAATAAAGACTTTTTATCATACAATGTCTAACTACAGTAAATTAATAAGAGGAATACTGGAATTCAAAGACAGATTAGATACATTATGGTGGATCGAGCAGACTTTGCCCACCCCACCCCATTCGCCATATGGCGATTCCAACCATTTTTAAAACACACACACACACCCTTTGCACATTAAACTGATTGATGTAACCCCCCACTCCCCCCCAGCTGCAGATATCACTGTCCATCATCAGTGTTCAGACAGCAGTGCAGATAAAAGATGTACAAGCTCCCCTCCTTCATCTCCTGTAATCCTGCCCATACACTAGTTAGATAGTGGAAAGCCAATTGGAGTTTTTTCCACGCAGTGAGCACACAGAGGACTGGAGGACTCACAAACCCGCCCGCATGTCCCAACGGCTTATTGCAAAAAATATTAAAAGAGAACTTAACTATTTACAAATATAAAACACATACCCTCCTACATCCGCCATTTTTAGAAACAACATGGTGCAGAGCTAACCCTGACCGCAGCACAGCTCTGTGCACTGGGTTTCCAATAGTGTACCGATTAAATGGCGGACGTTGGGTATGAATAGTTATTGAGTATTTTATACTGTATTAGTATACTACTAATGGAGGTGTTCCTCTATCTAATCTATACACACAACTGTGGATACTGTGAAAACACCAGGACACATAACAAAAGATTATTGATAAGATTACAAATTGAGAACAAAAAAACATGGCCAGGTGTCCAGATATAGAGAACCATAGGGAATATTAAAAGCACACGCTAGCATACCCCCAGCATTCAAATAAAGACTTTTAGAAAAAAGTACATGCCACTTGCTTACCCAAAACTTCCATAACTCCTCCCCAAACATTAAGCCCCACCCTAAACCGTTTCCAACATCTCCACTATTTTCGAAAAAAAATATAAAACAACAACAAAAAAAAATTACAAAGAATATTTTATAACGTTATGTATGTATGTATAGTTTACTGTATAGGTTATTATATAAGTACCACTATACATAAATAGTTCAATACATAATTATATAAATTATATAAATAGAAGTGCTAGAGCCTTGCCAAAAGAGGAAAGGACGGTCCTGCCCCATAGAGCTTACAATCTGTGTGTACCCAGCTTTACAGATTAGTACTGTGTGTACCCAGATTTACAGATGGGTACTATGTACCGATCTTTACAGATTGGTACTGCGCGTACCCAGCTTACAGACTGGTACTGTGCGTACCAAGACTTACAGAAGGTACTGTGCATACCCAGCTTTACAGATTGGTACTGTGCGTACCCAACTTACAGATTGGTCTGTGCGTACCCAGCTTTACAGATTGTGACTGTGCAGTACCAGCTTTACGAGTGGTACTGTGCGTACCCAGCTTTACAGATGGTACTGTGCTACAGATTTACAGACGGTACGTGCGTACCCAGACTTACAGACGGTACTGGCATACCCAGCTTTACAGATGGGTACTATGTTACCCATTTACAGATTGGTACGTGGTACCCAGCTTACACGATTGGTACTGTGCGTACCCAGATTTACAGATGGGTACTGAGACCCATCTTTACAGATGGGTACTGTGTGTACCAGCTTAAGCATTGGTATGTGTGTACCCAGCTTTACAGATTGGCACTGTGTGTACCCAGCTTTACAGTTTGGTACCGTGTTCCTCCCTAAATGCTGTCAGCCAAGGGAAGCTTTTTAATATAATTAAGCTAAATGTATAGGGCATTGCAAATGCAGATATATTGATCCTATTAAATTGATGGCCTACAAGATTCCCTACACCCCTTACAAAATGCACCAACTACGTGTAGTACTAGTCTCCCTCTCAGTGGGGCCGGATTATGGGGGGAAACGGCAGTTGCCCACCTCACCGCTGTGATATCGGCTTGTGCACTGACGATTGCTAATTTGGGGAACTTTGCAAAGTTTGCCTAAGGTGCCAAAAGCCCTATAAATGTCCCTGCAGTCAAGCCCAGATTTTTCTCCTGGCTTCATTCTAAAAATGCCATAGTTCCCAAGAACTTTCAAAATATAAAAGGGTCTCACTCATTTACGATGACCTAAACCAAACATCTAAATCAACAGCATAATGTTTTCAAAGAAGGCCTTGAAGGTGCCCAAAAATCAGTCGACTTACCTCCTGACGTCTGAAACTGCCTAATCATCTTGCGATCTTATTTCGATAGTATCAATGGCAAACCATGATGACAGGAACGCGACAGGGTAAAACTGGTGCCCTGGTCAACGTTACGATTGGGTGAATTTGTTTCACATTGCCAGCATTGCCCACAAATAAAAACATCCAAGTCCTGATAAACCTGCAAAACAGAGCCCCTGAGGAAGTGGAAGTTGTTCCACGAAACGCGTAGGACGGAGCTTGGTGTGTGTGTGTCTCCTGGTTGGATCTAGATGCTCTAGACCCTGCATTGTATGTTTTTAAAGTGCTGCAATAAAGTATTTGGCTTTTACCTATCCACAAGGAGTCCGGTTGCCTACCTCCGAGTTGGGGATACTCCCCGTTTCTGTGCAAAACAGAAGGGCTGGAATTGGTTCTTCAGTTAAGGCGGCATAGAATCATAATAGCCCCGTACTAGTTATGTGACTAGCACCTGATAGGAAGCTGAAAATAAAGATGTGCTTAGGTATGAGAAGGAGCCATGTACTATTAACTTATAGCAAATGATTGTCACAGTATGGGCAATACAATTGAGATGTTCTTCTTACTAAATAATCACACACAACTATAGAAAGTACACAAATAGAGTAAACAACAGGCACCTTCCAAAAGATAAACAGGGTATTCAATAAAAGTTTGATCGGTTAAAATGGTGCTAATTTTGCCCCAAACAATCAGATCTTATTTAACATTTAAAGCCAACATCTGATTGGTTGGGGCAAAATTAGCACCATTTTAAACAATAAGAACTTTATTACATCTTCCTGTAAGTATCCAAAATCTTATCAATACTAAAATCGCGAACAAAGACAATACCACTAAACAACACCCAACCTCTCCCTAAATCTGATAATAAGTTTTGGTTCTCTCCTGTGTGAAATACTGCTGCAGTTTGAGATGGTATCGGTTACAAATAGTTTCCCACATTTCAAACAACCCAAAAGTTTTTACCCGTGTGAACAGTACTATGGTCACTGTTATTCTGCTCTGGGTAAAGCTTTGCCCACATTCACCATAAACTATGGCTTCACTCCGGTGGATCCTTTGGTGATTTTGGAAGAACTGACTGGAATCTAAAGCCCCATCCACATTCAGAGCAGGCAAGGGTTCTTTTGTGTGAATTCACAGTGCTCAGTAAGTTTTTGTTTCTTTAGGTGGATTTTTGATGGTTTTTAAAATTCTCTTTTCCATAAAAACCTTTCATTGCACACATGGAGGTAAATGGTTTTTCCCCAGTATGAAGCCACCGGTGAGCTTGAGGATCATTTTGGCCGAAAAAACATTTCCTACACACAGAGCAACCATAAGGCCTCCCTGTGTGAATACGTTTGTGGGTGACAAGTTCTTGTTACTACAAAACCGTCTCTTACACTTTACACACAAAAGGTCTCACAATGTTGTGGGTTCGAGAGATCACTCTCTGCTTTGTGCTCTGTGTAATCCTCTTATTAACTCACAGTTTAAAGGAAAGTTCTGGTCCTACGGTGAGTTTCTGTTGCCTGCCATTCCTTAGATTTGTTTAAACTAATAACTATTTCCACCGTTCCTCTTTATTCCTGTTCCATATGGAATAATCTGTATCGTGTTTTACTGCCACGTTTATTCTTCTCTGTATAGGCCAGTTCTCTGAAAATCAAAAGGATGGAAATTGGGTAATTAGCAAGTCAATCAATCATTCATTATGTGTGTGTGCACCATAGACATTACAATGTGGCAAAGAAGCTGATCTATGTACGGACAGTAATACAGTATTTACGAATGTACATAGATCAGACACATAAGTTATTAATATATAGAGAGAGATGGAAAACAAGCAGACACAGCACAGTCCAAATAATTGTGTGCAATCTATAGGAATGGAACATTCGTTACTCACGCTTGTAAAATTAGTAAATAAAGATTAACTCAAGGCCACATATAGGTCACACTGCCAATAACCAGCATTTATTCTCCAAGAGTAGCAAAGTGGACCCGGAAGTGTTTTTTCCTTTAAATAAAGATTTTTATTTAACGAGCCGTGAATAGTGAAATCTCACTGCTACCTATATATGCAACGTCCCCAGCTAATAGGACGGGTGATTGGTCTCTAACTAACTGGTCCGATATATTTAACACGTCTACTAGAGGTTTAAAAATCCGTCCGATGGCATGCGATATCGGAAGATCGAGACATGTTGTGCAGGGCCCCTTAACTTTATATTAGGTTATATGGACAATAGATTTTTTTAAATGGTCAAACAAGCCACTCTAATGTAATTGACTTTATCTTTTAAACGCCAGGAATTGTGGGACACTTACTGATTGAAGCTCATCCGTTTCTCATTTCCTCTACCACTAAGGTCGGGTTTTTCATGAGTATTTTTGGGGGTTAATTTTTCCAGTTGAAACCACTGGAAAACCTGCAAATATAAATAATAAAGTATAAATATAATTTACATTATTAACTTCATCCTTTAATAGCAATGAAATTGTGGGACACTTACTGATATATTTCCATTTCCTGTACCATGTAGGTCTGGGGGGTCCATGACATATTTTCTAGGTTAATTCTTTGCAGTTGAACCACTGGGATGCCTGCAAATAAATAATATATTTATATCGTAAGCCTCCAATCTACTGGAGCTGCGCCTTAAAACGTCGGCATAAACAACTAATACAAACCTCTCAGCTACATAGCTAAGTGAATTTTATAACAATAAATTCCACTGTTGCTTCCCTTCCATTTAGTAGCCTCTGTTTGCACTTGACTAAACCAAGGTCTAAAACTGTGGTGTGCTTTTATATTGGTCATGAAACTCCTACGTGACTTTATATCCTTTATTATAATGTAGGTAAGGGGGGGCATTATCCCTTATATAAATAGAAGAACATTGGTCTCATTTACCGTGATGAGCACATATATCGTAATCTTACTTACCTTGAATAGCCAGGAAATGTGAGACACTTACCAAGTGAAGTCTTCACGTTTCTCATTTTCTTTATACTGGGAAGATCAGCTGGTTTCATTGGATTTTCTGGGTTAATTATTATTCTCTGTAACGAACAATTGGGAGACCTGCAAAAAATATATATATATAAATATAATGTATGAATGTTATATTCATGTAGTGTGGCCTTTACTTATGTACCCCCCTAACCCATTAGTGCAGGGGTGTCAAACTTGCAGCATTCCAGGTTTTTGTCAACTACAAACTCCCAGCATTCGTTGACAAATGAGGCGAACGCAAGTTTGGAATCCCCGTCTAAGTTGAGAGAGACAACTTAGTGCCTTCCTCCAAGTAAAGAGGTGTTGGACCTGCACGTTTTGTGACTTTGTATTTCTTTGGGGTAAAAATAAAAGTACAACTTACATGACAGCACAGAGATTGCTCTAGTGCGTCCAGAGAAACTATGGATTTTTAACTGTAATCAATATTATCTTATGTTATTCATGATATATGATTTGTTTTGCACATAAGGTGACAAGAAAAATCATCATTTTTTTGGTTAAATAATATGTTACATCATGCATATCACTCTTTAGGCAAACTAAAGCCTTAAACCCAACCCCTCCGTTTTAAAATACCTTCCCATATGTTGTCAGCCTTCCCAATAAAAGGGGGGGGGTGGCGATCGGGACTGAGAGCTGCAACTTCTATAATTTATCTGATCTAAGGTAAACCAGAGGGGAGGACACGAGTTTTAGACCATGTCTAGCATGTCACGGGACTGTGGATAGCTCATTGGGGGGAGGGCATAAACCCATGATGCTGGGTCCCCGTGGCTGATGGAGTAAAAAAGTGTTTTGCTGACCTACCCTTTGTAAACGAATATTCACACTCAGTCTACAACTGTTATGTATAAACATTCCCACCATTCCAATTGGATCTAGACCAATCAGATTTGTAGTGTGTAACTAGGCGACAGAATCTTCTCCCTCGCCAGGGATGGTGATCACTAAGGTTAAGCCCCGCTTACGGATCATGGTTTTGGAGTGGTTTTCACAAAACAAGAAAAATAGCAAAAAAGTGGATGGTCAGCCATATAGTCCGAAGACACATGATATCTATATATGCCAACATTGTTCACAGAGCACAGTACTGTAATTGGACTTTGGTCCTTACAGCCAGGAATTGTGGGACAATTACCGATATGAAGCTAATCACGTTTCTCATTTTTCTACCACAAAGGTCGCGTGTTTCAGGAGATATTTTTCTGGGTTTATTCTTTCCAGTTGAACCACTGGGAAACCTGCAAATTTCTATATATATAAAGTGATTGTATAATACACAAGGCTTAGGCTTTTTCAATGGGAAGGTGCTGCAGTGGCGAGAATCGATATCACAATCACTCAGTGATGTTCAGGAGAGACTTCCTGTATTCTACTGCCCCTCCCACTGTCTCCCCCTCCCGTATTAGTCATTATATAGGAATCCCTGTTTATTCTTGACAAGACAATGTTCGGTCCTTCTTTTCCTTTCAATAGGAAAGGTAATAAACTATTTATACATAAACAGGGATTCTCTATTAATGACTAATACAGGAAGGGGAAGAACACAGTGGTTAGTGGGCAGGTTATTTTTTTTGGCTGACCTTATATATTAAGAAATAATACGCTACCTACAGTGTATATATGGATAATTCACTTGGAGTCCATGACCTGTATAAAGCACTCGCCTGCAGCCTCGTGCTTCTATGGTCATGGAACTCGTCGGTGGTGTAATACCTCTATTACACTGTAGGTAGCTATTATCCCTTTAATAAAATAGTTCTAAATCATCATGGAGCTGCAGTGGAAATATATCCTTATCATAATCATTTCAGTTACCTAGCCAAGTCATGTTATAAGAATTCAGCCTATGCCTTTATTGGCCATGGATTAGGTGACCTTGTATATGTTTATTACACTGTAAGAGGTGCAATATAAAAGAACACTGCTTTTAACTGTGTAGTCTATAAATAATATATATGTATATATTATGAGACTTCTAGGATCAATCTTTCAAATAGAAATAAGGATCCTGCTGGGGACATCAACTGTTGTATGAAATAATTGTTTTAAAATGTTCTCATTTTACGGTGATGAAGCACATGTACCGTAATCTTAAAGGGTATGTCCACCCCAAAAATAAACTTTTTATATGTTTGTTAATAATAGCACCAACCTCAAACGGCCATGTTCATTTTTCTAAAATCATTGCTTTGCCCGATATTTAATGAGATATATTCAGGCTGCACTCTCTCCACTTCCACTTAGATGACCCACCGAGCTGCAGCTTAGAAAAAAAAAATAAAAAAAAAATCTTCCTTGCGGACGAAGCCAATCAGAACCCACATTCACGGAGAGGTGTTTGGGGTGTGTGTGTCTGTGTATCGAAGGCCGGTGGCGCAGAGTTGATCCTGGATTTCTTCAGTAACATAACTTACAGCTGCGATGGTGAGAGGGAAAAAGAGGGCGGGTCAAGGGGTCAGACCATACTGATGCAAAGTCTTGTCTCACTGCGTATGCAAGGGTCATGTGTTGATGATTGAATACAATCAACCCATGGAGCCTAAAGTAAGACACAGGTCTAAACAGTTTCTTATTACCCAGAGTTATGATGGTTTTTTCAACATTAGATAACTCGCTTTATTGTATCGCATCTTTTGATTTTTACCTATAGGTTTAGAATATAATTAAAATGTTTGTGATTATACACAGTGATTATTTAGATACAATGAGAGATTACTTATATCCTTTACAGGAATTATACTGCCATCTAGTGGCGTACATTTACCGATATACTCGAGTATAAACGAGTTTTTCAGGCTGTAAAATCAGCCTGAAAACTTGAACTCGGTTTATACTCGATCAGTACATTACTTGTGCATCCAGCTCTCCAGTGTGCATCCGGGCTTCCTGTCTGTAAGTGCCAGCTACAAATTGAATCCTGTGTGCATCCGGGCTTCCTGTCTGTAAGTGCCAGCATACAAATTGAATCCTGTACATTACGGTACTTAACCAATTCGGCAGCCGCACGCTCAGCCCCTGTACCCTGTGGCTGAAGTCACTGCCCGGCGCCGATAAGTGACGTCAGCCGGCGTGCCAGTACAGGGACTGAGCGCGCGGCTGCCGAATTGGTTAAGTACCGTATGTACAGGATTCAATTTGTATGCTGGCACTTACAGACAGGAAGCCGTGCACACAGGATTCAATGTGTATGCTGGCACTTACAGACAGGAAGCCCGGATGCACACTAGAGCTGGATGCACACTGGAGAGAAGGTACCCGACAGGAAGCCCGGATGCCACACTGGAGAGCTGGATGCACGCTGGAGGAAGGTACCCTTTGAATTAGGTGGGAGGGTGAGGTGTAGATGTTTGGAAACTACAACTCCTAGCTAATAAGCATGCTGGGAGTTGTAGTTTCCAAACATCTAGAGTGCCAAGGAATGAGAATTTAGAATTTGTCAATTTCTACCCTCGTTAATACTCGAGTCAATCATTTTTATTAGTTTTTTCAGGTACAATTGGGTACCTCGGTTTATATTCGGGTCGGTTTATACTCGAGTATATACGGTATTTTGAGTTTTATTGTAACAAATGTATCAATATTGAAATGTGGTTTTAGATTATTTTATTTTGAAACACTGTACATTTATGCACCTTTTTCTATACAGCTGAATATACATTGGAAACACCTAAAAGTTGTTCACAAAGAACTTTACACAAGTCAAGGACTATGAGTATGATTTCACTAAAACTTTGGACATTATTAACAAGGACATTTCCATGTTTGGCAGACACCTTATTGTGTAGTTAACTACTTTTGGCCACTCCCCTAAAAGGTTGGAGGAAGGAGCAATTTTGATCACGGGTCTATAAATGGTGGTATGGGTTAGAGTGTGAGTTACACCTGATGGAGACATAGCGTTCTCCGAAACTTTGTGTATTTGTGTGATGCAATAAACAGAACTTTTTCTGCTTGTGCTATAGAGCCATATAGACATAAGCCTATAGACATAGAGCCATATAGATATAGAGCTATAAGATATATAGAAGCCATATAGACAAGAGCTATATAGATATGATCCATATAGACATAGAGCTATATAGATAATAGAGCCATATTTCTGAAGGCAGGTACTGCAAATTTGTCAACAATTTAAAATACCGATAACAATCGCTATGCAACAATTACCATCTTCATTTTGTACCTCCAGTAACGAGTAGTAATTTACATCTCCACCATTAGCGGTAGTTATAAACCCCAGGTATTGATAGTGTCTGATACAGTTACCAAGTGTCCTGGATCATACAGGGCTGTCCCCATTTCACACTCACTCCTGCTTTTCTTGTGTTCCATAATCACTGGCTCCAAACTTTTTCAGACTGTGGCACACTTGCCAATGCAATTTTTTCTTGGCGGGCACACCTGTGTTTCTTAATGTTTGACTTACCGGTAATGTTGGAATGACCCAAGTTTTGTCTAAAATCATACCTCTCACACCAGAGTGGCCCAGTTTAACCCTGCTATAATGCAATTTATATATAAGAACGATAAATGCAGGTAAACAGAAATTTATTACGTGACAACAGTCTTTGAGAAATAACAACAATACTATTTATATTTCCTTATTTAAAAAATGAAATATAAGTTTAACATCCTATAAAACGAAAAAAACTGTCAATATGCACGGACGCAGGAACCATCTGCATGCACCTGTGACATCATCCAACTGCTGGCAGCAGTGGAATGCGTGTGGAATGCGTGCACGTATTGTATTCTGTCTGTCATTTTGCAACAAAAAAGTCCCAAGCATTCTCCCCATAGGTAAAACGCTCAGGAATGCAGATTTCCCTCAGCTGCAGCCGATATCCTACCTTTGTACATGGAGCCGACTGTGGCTGAAATTATCAGGCATTTCTAAGGCTGATGGTGAATATTATGAGTTACAGTAACGAGAAAGGGACAATACTTCGACAGTATTGGCCCTTTCTCGTTACTGTGTGTACCTATCTTAATAGAGACAAATGCATCAAGACATTGTAAACACATCTGTAGCTCTCAAGGAAAGGTGCGGCAATCACACTGTCTGCTACAGGATGTCTTTGTGTTTGTCTCTTCCCTATTAGTTTCACTCTATGGATGAGAAGGCTGTGAAGTGCAAATGAATATAGACCGACAGACATGGCAAAAGACCACAGACTAATTCCAAGTATACACTATATTCTCTAACTTATATCAAGATGTTTTCTTCACAGTTATGGTTCCTGTAACACTGGGCACCCAAACAGATCTATATAAATAATAATATAGTGAATCTATATTTGAGTATCCCAGTGGTTCGACTGGAGAGAATAACTACAAATCCTGGGAAATATCACACGGTAACTGACACATGTGGGTGATACAGGAAACAGTTAAGTATGACACAGTTATCGAAGGACAAGTATCAGCACATTTTCCAGTTTAACAATCATATTTCGGCAGGTTACACACTAGCAGATTATTCTGTGTATCAGTCGGTCAGGCCAAAAAATCTAAAGTATTTCCAGGGGTAGTGGCTAAAATACATTGGAGACCCTGGTTATTTTCTAACATATCCGACATTCCCACAACACAACAGGGATTCGCCCCAGCCAACCCTCGCTAGTGCAGAATGGTCGGTCAGGACTAAAAATTCCCCTGTGTGTACCCATAAAGGGAAGTTCAGTGTGATGGATCCAAAATCACTGTAATGATTGGCTTGTATGGCAGTCCCACTATCACTGTAATGATTGGCTAGTGTGGCAGTCCACTATCACTGTAATGATTGGCTAGTGTGGCAGTCCCACTATCACGGTTAATGATTGGCTTGTATGGCAGTCCCACTATCACTGTAATGATTGGCTAGTATGGCAGTCCCACTATCACTGTAATGATTGGCTAGTGTGGCAGTCCCACTATCACTGTAATGATTGACTAGTGTGGCAGTCCCACTATCACTGTAATGATTGGCTTGTATGGCAGTCCCACTATCACGTAATGATTGGCTAGTATGGCAGTCCCACTATCACTGTAATGATTGGCTAGTGTGGCAGTCCACTATCACTGTAATGATTGGCTAGTGTGGCAGTCCCACTATCACTGTAATGATTGGCTAGTATGGCAGTCCCTATCACTGTAATGATTGGCTAGTATGGCAGTCCCACTATCACTGTAATAATTGGCTAGTGTGACAGTCCCACCATCACTAATGATTGGCTAGTGTGGCAGTCCCACCATCACTGTAATGATTGGCTAGTGTGGCAGTCCCACTATCACAGTAAAGATTGGCTAGTGTGGCAGTCCCACCATCACTGTAATAATTGGCTAGTGTGGCAGTCCCACCATCACTGTAATAATTGGCTAGTGTGGCAGTCCCACCATCACTAATCATTGGCTAGTGTGGCCCACCATCACTGTAATGGTTGGCTAGTGTGGCAGTCCCATCATCACTGTAATGATTGGCTAGTATGGCAGTCCCACTATCACTGTAATGATTGGCTAGTGTGGCAGTCCCACTACACTGATATGATTGGCTAGTGTGGCAGTCCCACTATCACTGTAACGATTGGCTAGTAGGCAGTCCCACTATCACTGTAATGATTGGCTAGTATGGCAGTCCCACTATCACGTATGATGGGCTAGTGTGACGTCCCACCATCACTAATGATTGGCTAGTATGGCATTCCCACCATCACTGTAATGATGGCTAGTGTGGCAGTCCCACCATCACTGTAATGATTGGCTAGTGGTGCAGCGTCACTATCATTGCAATGATTGGCTAGTGGGGCATCCACTGTCACTGTAATGATTGGCTAGTGTGGCAGTCCACTATCATCACTATGATTGGCAAGTGTGGCAGTCTCACCATCACTGTAATGATTGGCTAGTGTGGCAGTCCCACCATCACTGTAATGATTGGCTAGTGTGGCAGTCCCACCATCACTGTAATGATTGGCTAGTGTGGCAGCGTCACTATCATTGTAATGATTGGCTAGTGGGGCAGTCCCACTGTCACTGTAATGATTGGCTAGTGGGGCAGTCCCACTGTCACTGTAATGATTGGCTAGTGTGGCAGTCCCACCATCACTGTAATGATTGGCTAGTGTGGCAGTCTCACCATCACTGTAATGCATCTTTTATGTCAAGTCAAGGTGCTCTGTTTCTTATTCAGTGTTGTTCTGGGGCTTTAGTTTGTCCTTTAAAATGTATTAACATAAATTCCACGATTATGATGAATGACGCCGTAGAACCCATTTATTTAATGGCTGCCTTAATGCATGATATATGTATATGTGTTAATGCATGGTGGGAAATTCCATCTCCCAGAGCTGCCTCAAACAGGCTCATTTACCCAGAGGCACTGGGCAGTTAATGGATTTAAATTTGCGCTAACCGATTCGCTATCAGTTAGTGTGACTCCATCTCCATATTAGCCTCAGATGCGCTGGTAATGCAAAAAGAAACCCATGCATCACAATTTAATATTGCATTTGTGCTACTTTTAGTGCATTTATCCATGGGAGCATACACAATATTGAATTGCTGAATGAAGATTTACCCAGGGTGGTAGTAGCTCTGGGTAAATCTCCCCATAGTGATTAACAAGCTTGCACTAACAGTTAAGCCTCCTACACACGTCAGATAATTTTCGCTTTAACGATCTTCTAAGACCATCGATCCACAACTATTCTCAGTGTTTCCCAATGATCAGCCTGGCGGGTTCGTTCTGACGATTGTCATTTGTTTGTACATAATCGGCAGATTATCGGTAGAGTGGAATGGAAGATTGAATGATACACATGTGCAACATTTCGAGATCAACGCGATATTCAGAACGTTACTTAATACGTACGTCATGTAACACTATGTCATGTAACACCTTTACCAACGAATATTATCTATCCACTATCGTTGATGTATGTACAGGCGTCATTGGCAGAACTAACGTATAACGAGTTCTGCCAACGACACCTGTCGGGCACATCGTACGAGGCTTAAGTCCGATTAGTCAAAGTGGGGGTGGGGATACTGAGCAAAGCAAGTACTGGATTAAATTCATACAGCAATGAACATTTTCCCTGTAGCAGAGAAAAATATATAAGCTTGTGTTATTATTAGTTTACTTCCTCTTTAAAGGCCATGTCCACCCTCAAATATAGGAAATAACAATAATTCTTTGTAATAAGATATATTGCTCCTTTTTTATTACAAGTTGCAAAGTCCCTTAGTTAATTTTATTGCCCTCACTTGGGTGATAGACATGATTACCTCCAATGATGGAATTGCAGATACCGCAATTCCTACAGGGGAATGTCCCTTCTTGTGGTGTACCGAAGAATATTTGTCTCTTTTTTAAGGGGGTACCGTGTCTGCTTTAACTAGGTAATTGCTTAGGTTGGAAGCTCTTTTGTAGGAAATTAAGGGAGGTTGTACATTCTCTCCAGTGTGCATCCAGCTCTCCAGTGTGCATCCGGGCTTCCTGTCTGTAAGTGCCAGCATACACATTGAATCCGTGTGCATCCGGCTTCCCTGTCGTAAGTGGCCAGCATACAAATTGAATCCTGTACATACGGTACTTAACCAATTCGGCAGCCGCGCCGCTCAGTCCCTGTACCCTGTGGCTGAGTCCCTGCCCCGCCCGATAATACGTCAGCCGGCGTGCCAGTACAGGGACGGAGCGCGCGGCTGCCGAATTGGTTAAGTACCGTATGTACAGGATTCAATTTGTATGCTGGCACTTACAGACAGGAAGCCGTTGCACACAGGTTCAATGTGTATGCTGGCAACTTACAGACAGGAAGCCCGGATGCACACTGGAGAGCTGGATGCACGCTGGAGAGAAGGTACCCTTTGAATTAGGTGGGAGGGTGAGGGTGTAGATGTTTGGAAACTACAACTCCTAGCTAATAAAGCATGCTGGGAGTTGTAGTTTCCAAACATCTAGAGTGCCAAGGAATGAGAATTTAGAATTTGTCAATTTCTACCCTCGGTTAATACTCGAGTCAATCATTTTTATTAGTTTTTTCAGGTACAATTGGGTACCTCGGTTTATATTCGGGTCGGTTTATACTCGAGTATATACGGGTATATTTGAGTTTTATTGTAACAAATGTAATCAATATTGAAATGTGGTTTTAGATTATTTTATTTTGAAACACTGTACATTTATGCACCTTTTTCTATACAGCTGAATATACATTGGAAACACCTAAAAGTTGTTCACAAAGAACTTTATCACAAGTCAAGGACTATGAGTATGATTTCACTAAAACTTTGGACATTATTAACAAGGACATTTCCATGTTTGGCAAAGACACCTTATTGTGTATGTTAACTACTTTTGGCCACTCCCCTAAAAGGTTGGAGAGACATTTTAGATCACTGGGTCTATAAATGGTGGTATGGGTTAGAGTGTGAGTTACACCTGATGGAGACATAGCGTTCTCCGAAACGTTGTGTATTTGTGTGATGCAATAAACAGAACTTTTTCTGCTTGTGCTATAGAGCCATATAGACATAGAGCCATATAGACATAGAGCCATATAGATATAGAGCTATATAGATATAGAGCCATATAGACATAGAGCTATATAGATATAGATCCATATAGACATAGAGCTATATAGATATAGAGCCATATTTCTGAAGGCATGGTACTGCAAATTTGTCAACAATTTAAAATACCGATAACAATCGCTATGCAACAATTACCATCTTCATTTTGTACCTCCAGTAACGAGTAGTAATTTACATCTCCACCATTAGCGGTAGTTATAAACCCCAGGTATTGATAGTGTCTGATACAGTTACCAAGTGTCCTGGATCATACAGGGCTGTCCCCATTTCACACTCACTCCTGCTGTTCTTGTGTTCCATAATGCACTGGCTCTCAAACTTTTTCAGACTGTGGCACACTTGCCAATGCAATTTTTTCTTGCGGGCACACCTGTGTTCTTAATGTTTGACTTACCGGTAATGTTGGAATGACCCAAGTTTTGTCTAAAATCATACCTCTCACACCAGAGTGGCCCAGTTTAACCCTGCTATAATGCATATTATATATAAGAACGATAAATGCAGGTAAACAGAAATTTATTACGTGACAACAGTCTTTGAGAAATAACAACAATACTATTTATATTTCCTTATTTAAACAATGAAATATAAGTTTAACATCCTATAAACGAAAAAAAACTGTCAATATGCACGGACGCAGGAACCATCTGCATGCACCTGTGACATCATCCAACTGCTGGCAGCAGTGGAATGCGGTGGAATGCGTGCACGTATTGTATTCTGTCTGTCATTTTGCAACAAAAAAGTCCCAAGCATTCTCCCCATAGGTAGAACGCTCAGGAATGCAGATTTCCCTCAGCTGCAGCCGATATCCTACACTTTTGTACATGGAGCCGACTGTGGCTGAAATTATCAGGCATTTCTAAGGCTGATGGTGAATATTATGAGTTACAGTAACGAGAAAGGGACAATACCTTCTGACAGTATTGGCCCTTTCTCGTTACTGTGTGTACCTATCTTAATAGAGACAAATGCATCAAGACATTGTAAACACATCTGTAGCTCTCAAGGAAAGGTGCGGCAATCACACATGTCTGCTACAGGATGTCTTTTGTGTTGTCTCTTCACTATTAGTTTCACTCTATGGATGAGAAGGCTGGTGAAGTGCAAATGAATATAGACCGACAGACATGGCAAAAGACCACAGACTAATTCCAAGTATACACATATATTCTCTAACTTATATCAAGATGTTTTCTTCACAGTTATGGTTCCTGTAACACTGGGCACCCAAACAGATCTATATAAATAATAATATATGTGAATCTATATTTGCAGGTATCCCAGTGGTTCGACTGGAGAGAATAACTACAAATCCTGGGAAATATCACACGGTAACTGACAATGTGGGTGATACAGGAAACAGTAAGTGTGACACAGTTATCGAAGGACAAGTATTCAGCACATTTTCCAGTTTAACAAATCATATTTCGGCAGGTTACACACTAGCAGATTATTCTGTGTATCAGTCGGTCAGGCCAAAAAATCTAAAGTATTTCCAGGGGTAGTGGCTAAAATACATTGGAGACCCTGGTTATTTTCTAACATATCCGACATTCGCCACAACCAACAGGGATTCGCCCCAGCCAACCACTCGCTAGTGCAGAATGGTCGGTCAGGACTAAAAATTCCCCTGTGTGTACCCATAAAGGGGAAGTTCAGTGTGATGGATCCCAAAATCACTGTAATGATTGGCTTGTATGGCAGTCCCACTATCACTGTAATGATTGGCTAGTGTGGCAGTCCCACTATCACTGTAATGATTGGCTAGTGTGGCAGTCCCACTATCACGGTAATGATTGGCTTGTATGGCAGTCCCACTATCACTGTAATGATTGGCTAGTATGGCAGTACCACTATCACTGTAATGATTGGCTAGTGTGGCAGTCCCACTATCACTGTAATGATTGACTAGTGTGGCAGTCCCACTATCACTGTAATGATTGGCTTGTATGGCAGTCCCACTATCACTGTAATGATTGGCTAGTATGGCAGTCCCACTATCACTGTAATGATTGGCTAGTGTGGCAGTCCCACTATCACTGTAATGATTGGCTAGTGTGGCAGTCCCACTATCACTGTAATGATTGGCTAGTATGGCAGTCCCACTATCACTGTAATGATTGGCTAGTATGGCAGTCCCACTATCACTGTAATAATTGGCTAGTGTGACAGTCCCACCATCACTAATGATTGGCTAGTGTGGCATTCCCACCATCACTGTAATGATTGGCTAGTGTGGCAGTCCCACTATCCACAGTAAAGATTGGCTTAGTGTGGCAGTCCCACCATCCACTGTAATATTGGCTAGTGTGGCAGTTCCCACCATCACTGTATAATTGGCTAGTAGTGGCAGTCCCACCATCACTGTAATCATTGGCCTAGTTGTTGGCCCCACAT
This sequence comes from Hymenochirus boettgeri, assembly GCA_019447015.1. NCBI lineage: Eukaryota > Metazoa > Chordata > Amphibia > Anura > Pipidae > Hymenochirus > Hymenochirus boettgeri. The sequence continues at coordinate 26,257,407 of CM033474.1, forward strand.
CACTGTAATGTTGGCTATGTTGGCAGTCCTCATCACTGTAAATGATTGGCTTGTATGGCAGTCCCACTATCACTGGTAATGATTGGCTAGTGTGGCAGTCCCACTATCACTGTAATGATTGGCTAGTGTGGCAGTCCCACTATCACTGTAACGATTGGCTAGTATGGCAGTCCCACTATCACTGTAATGATTGGCTAGTGTGGCAGTCCCACCATCACTGTAATTAATGGCTCTGTGACAGTCCCACCATCACTAATGATTGGCTAGTATGGCATTCCCACCAATCACTGTAATGATGGCTAGTGTGGCAGTCCCACCATCCCCTGTAATGAGTGGCTAGTGTGGCAGCGCCCACTATCATGCAATGATTGGCTAGTGGGGCAGTCCCACTGTCACTGTAATGATTGGCTAGTGTGGCAGTCCCACTATCACTGTAATGATTGGCAAGTGTGGCAGTCTCACCATCACTGTAATGATTGGCTAGTGTGGCAGTCCCACCATCACTGTAATGATTGGCTAGTGTGGCAGTCCCCACCATCACTGTAATGATTGGCTAGTGTGGCAGCGTCACTACACTTGTATATTGGCAGTGGGGCAGTCCCACTGTCACTGTAAGTTGGCTAGTGGGGCCAGTCCACTGTCACTGTATGATTGCGAGTGTGGCAGTCCCACCATCACTGTAATGATTGGCTAGTGTGGGCAGTCTCACCATCACTGTAATGCATCTTGTTATGTCAAGTTCAAGGTGCTTCTGTTTCTTATCAGTGTTGTTCTGGGGCTTTAGTTGTCCTTTAAAAATGTATTTAACATAAATTCCACGATTAGAATGTGAACGCCGTAGAACCCTTATTTTTTAAGTGCTGCCTTAATGCATGATATATGTATAGTGTTAATTGCATGGTGGGAAATTCCATCTCCCAGAGCTGCCTCAAACAGGCTCATTTACCCAGAGCACTGGGCAGTATATTGGTTTTTAAATTTGCGCTAACCGATTCGCTAATCAGTTAGTGTGACTCCATACTCCATATTAGCCTCAGATGCGCTGGTAATGCAAAAGAAACCCATGCATCACAATTTAATATTGCATTTGTGCTACTTTAAGTGCTATTTACCATGGAAGCATACACAATATTGATTGCTGAATGAAGATTTACCCAGGGTGGTTAGTCTCTGGGTAAATCTCTCCCATAGTGATTAACAAGCTTGCACTCCATGTTAAGCCCTACACACGTCAGATAATTTTCGCTTTAACGATCTTCTAAGACATCGATCCACAACTATCTCAGTGTTTCCCAATGATCAGCCTGGCGGGTTCGTTCTGACGATTGTCATTTGTTTGTACATAATCGGCAGATTATCGGTAGAGTGGAATGGAAGATTGAATGAAATACACATGTGCAACATTTCGAGATCACGCGATATTCAGAACGTTACTTAATACGTACGTCATGTAACACGTATGTCATGTAACACCTTTACCAACGAATATTATCTATCCACTATCGTTGATGTATGTACAGGCGTGTGGCAGAACTAACGTATAACGAGTTCTGCCAACGACACCTGTCGGGCACATCGTACGAGGCTTAAGTCCGATTAGTCAAAGTGGGGGTGGGGATACTGAGCAAAGCAAGTACTGGATTAAATTCATACAGCAATGAACATTTTCCCTGTAGCAAGAAAATATATAAGCTTGTGTTATATTAGTTTACTTCCTCTTAAAAGGCCATGTCCACCCTCAATAATAAGGAAATACAAATAATTATTTGACTGATTATACAATTTCCACTCTTTTTTGTTTTTCTAGAGAACTGGCCTATCTCAGAGAAAATAAACGTGGCAGTAAAACACGATACAGATTATTCCATATGGAACGGAATAAAGAGGAACAGGTGGAAATAGATGTATTAGTTAAACAATATCTAGGAATCGGCAGGCAACAAGAAACTCACCAATAAAAGCTGGAAGAAAACGAGATTGTATCAAGATGATAAAACCAGAACTTTCCCTTTAAACTTTGATGTTAATAAGAGGATTACACAGAGCACAAAGCAGAGAGTGATCTCTCGAACCCACAACATTGTGAGACCTTTTGTGTACAAAAGTGTAAGAGACGGTTTTGTAGTAACAGAGAACTTGTCACCCACAAACGTATTCACACAGGGAGGCCATTTGGGTTGCTCTGTGTGTAGGAAATGTTTTTTCGGCAAAATGATCCTTCAAGCTCACCGTGGCTTCATGCTGGGAAAAACCATTTACCTGCATGTGTGCATGAAAGGTTTTTTATGGAAAGAATAACTTTTATAAACATCAGAAAGTCCCCTAAAAGAAAAAATACTGTGTGTCCCACATTGTGAAAAATACTGAAAACCAAATTAATCTTGTTCAGCACATGCGGATTCACACAAAGAAAAACCTTTTGGCTTGCCTGAATGTGGCCAGTTCTTAGATTCAAGGCGTCTTAAAATTCACCAAGGATCCACACTGAGTGAAGCCTTTTTGTTGTGGGAATGTGGGAAAAGCTTTAACCAGAGCAGAACTTACCATAACCATTGTACTGTTCACACAGGGAAAAAACAATTTGGTTGTTTAGAATGTGAAAAACAATTTGTATCCAAACACCGTCTCAGAATTCACCAGTATGTTCACACAGGAGAAAAACCATTTCCCTGTTCTGAATGTGGAAAGTCCTTCAGACTCAAGGCGAGTCTAAAGATTCATCAGCGTGTCCACACTGGAGAGAAACCTTCGAGTGTAAAGAGTGTGGGAAATGCTTCCGGATTAGAGTCAATTTACAGTCACATCAGTTAATTCACACTGGGATTAAATCCTTTGAATGCTCTGAATGTGGAAAACAGTTCAGTCGGAAATACAGACTTGTTCAGCACCAGTTTATTCATACTGGGAGAACCATTGAATGTTGCCACTGTGGGAAAAGGTTATTCTTAAATCTATCATATCACTCCAAGGTAGCATCCATGTTATTCACACCGGGGAGAAACCTTTTGTCTGTTCTGAGTGTGGAATTGGTTACAAGGATAAGAGGAATTTAGTTTCACATGTTAGGACCCACACAGGAGAGGCCCGTATTCCTTGTACTGAATGCGGGAAAACTTTCCTCTCTGAAAAAAATCTACTTTCCCACAAGAAGATGCACACTGGGTTATGTTATTCCTGTGATGAATGTGGTAAATTATTTTACCAATCAGCACATTATGAGCTTCACAAGCTAAAGCATGCTGGGATAAAGCCATTTGAATGTAAAGAATGTGAGAAAAGTTTCTTTACGAAATGTGACCTTCAGAATCATCAGTTGGTTCACACTGGTAAGAAGCCACATGTCTGTGTTGAATGTGGTGAAAGTTACAAAAACAAAGTAAGCCTCAAAAACCACCTTCTTTCTCATACAGGAGAGAGGCCTTTTGCGTGCACAGTGTGTGAAATGAAATTCCGTGAATCAAGAAATCTCCATAGACACATGAACGTACACAACAAGGAGAAACCTTTTGAATGTTCAGAGTGTGGAAAAAATTTCACCCGCAAAGATGGACTTAAAAAGCATCAGTTAATTCACACAGGGGAGAAACCTTATGTCTGCACTGAATGTGGAAAAAGCTTTAGGGTCAGGAGCTTGCTCAGTGCACATCTTTTGAGTCACACTGGAGAGACCCCTTTTAAATGTGAAAAGTGTGGGAAAAACTTTTCTACTGGCTCATCACTTAGTATTCACAAACGAATACACACCGGGGAGAAACCATTTAAATGTGACGAGTGTGGGAAACGCTTCAGACAGGTGTCAGGTTTAAAGGTTCATCAAAATACCCATAAATGAAAGAGGATTTTTTTTCTTTTCATGGAAGATGGTTCTTCACTAAAGAATTTTCCAAACTTTACCAGCTCAGTCACACTGAGGAGAAACCACACAAATGTACTGAATGTGTTAAAAAGCTTCATCTGGAAGTATCTGCTCCAGCCAATGTTTAGATGTGTAGGGTAAACCAGATCGGCCACCAAACACCACATACTCATCACTTATAACCAAACCATTTCTAGGATTTTGCTGGTCTAGGACACAATCCCAAATAATATATCCTTAAATCTGGCCACTAATTTAATTCTTGCGTTATCGATAATATACGACCACAGATGTAAAGGTACGGCCGCAGTTGCACATTAGTGTTCGTTGCTTAATTAACGTTCGTTAATTAAGAAATGTTCTGTTGTAGGATACAATATTACCGCAATGGTATTCTATGGGGATCGTAAATAACACCGGAAATTAACGATCGCTAAACTAATCGTACATGAACAATCGCTAAACTAACCGGAAATTAACGATCGCTAAACTAATCGGAATTAAAGGTTAATAAACTAACCGGAAATTAACGATCGCTAAACTAATCGGAATTAAAGGTTAATAAACTAACCGGAAATTAACGATCACTAAACTAACCGGAAATTAACGATCACTAAACTAACCGGAAATTAACGATCACTAAACTAACCGGAAATTAACGATCGCTAAACTAATCGTACATGAACAATCGCTAAACTAACCGGAAATTAACGATCGCTAAACTAACCGGAAATTAACGATCGCTAAACTAACCGGAAATTAACGATCGCTAAACTAACTGGAAATAAACGATCGCTAAACTAACCGGAAATTAATGACCAGTTTAACAACCGCCTTTAACAATTGGTTAATTTCTGATCGGTTTAGCGATCGTTAATTTACGATCGTTATTGTAAATTAGCAATAACGATATTGATCTACGATAACGCAAGACTTATGATCTCCATAGAAGACCATTGCGGTATTTTACTACCACATGGTATTCTATGACTGAACATAGAATGCATTAGCGATACTGCGGGTTTATAAATATGGTCCCATGGGCCGTATTTATAAAGGCACGGTATCACTTTTTAGCGATACCTCGCCTTTTGTGTATCCACAATGTAGATCTAGAAAAATTAGCTCTCACAGTGTCATTCTGGGAAATATATTTTTTTTAAAAAGGGGGGAGATGTGGTTTTATTGGGGGCTGTTTATATGAGGATTGTCTTTGTTCTGTGATTTGGAATTAATAAAGATTTTGATATTTCATTAATATTTCCATTGTGACTGTGACTTACAATTGCTATACTAGTATGTGCTGCTTTCTCTTACCTAGGCAGCATGATAGGCAGTGGCACTGCCAGAGAAAAGGACCTTTGGTTCTGCCCCCCTCACCAGTGCTCCCTAAAGCTCTGCGTTTCCATGTGTATGAGAACACTGTGAAAGTCTATAAAATGGTTGGCAAAACCTTATTTAAAGTGCGACCGGGTAATAATTTAGTGCTAGGGCTGTAGAACAAACTATTAAAGGAATTGGTCACTGAAAAAAAGGACTTGCTTCATTTCAATCTATAAATAAATCCATGTAAGCAAGCAGCACTTGTGTTTGTGTTGCTGCATGACTTCAATCCAGTACTTGTTTTGCTCAAGCTCAGACCCTAAGGCTGAGGCCACATTGTAGCGCATATGAGTGCTCCGGAAACAGTGCTGTTCTGCGTGTTGACGTGCTCTGCAATTGCGCAATGTTGCAATTGGAGTGTGCGATCCGCAATATTGTGCAATGGGATTGCATGTAATACCGATTGTGCAAAACATGCAGATCGCATGCACTCCCGATTATTGGCCACTTGTATGCTTTTTAACACACAATCAGATTGCGATTACAATCAATAAGCATGTTTATACACTCTAATGTGGTGTAGCCCTCTGTCCCCCAACCCCTTGCAAGACTATCTGACTCTGTGAGGCCAAGCATGCTCAGTAATCCCAATGAGGCAGCATTGGGAGGGGGAATTTCCCACCATGCAGTTCACATACCAACTGCAATCCAGCTACAGCAAAACTATATAAAACAGAAGAGTTTATGATAATAAGGCACTTGATTGACAGCTGAAATGTAAGATGTTTCTGACTGGATGTCTTAAGAAAAATGAGAAAGATCAACAAATAATTGGGACAGTGATAGTTGGGAAGGATTATAGTTTCCAGTAATGGGCAATTTAAAAAAACAGAAATGTACAATATCGGGCTTTTATCGATAGGGCCCATAGTAGGCGATAATGTATTTGGCATAGAAAACATACTGTTGTTCCCACTAGTGTGTTGTGTTGAAGTGCAATGCTATAACACACTGCTGCACAGTTCCATATGTTGTGGAACAGCTGATGTGTTTTGGTGAGAGATTTTCCCACAATCAATAGCAATCAACTTAACTAAATAAAGATATATATGTGTATAGCTGGAAGCCAAACCCGTCGGGTGAATCTGCGTCCCCTACACAGACAAAAAACTAAAGTGGTGTCTTCCAAAAGAAAGACAGCACTAAAGAAAAGGCAATACAATAAAACGAGCACCTGGTCTACAGAAATGTAAAAGCCAAACAGTAAAGATATATATAACCGTTTATATAAACGTCACACAAAAACACATAGAAATACATTCACTGAAAATAACCAGCTGGCAAGCTAGACGGCTAAAAACATACAATAAAAACTATGTAGATAAAAAGTAACTATCAGGCAAGGCTACAAATAGGCTACTGTAGCAGAGAAAGCTATGGGTATCAGTCCACAGTTCCAAGTGAAAGCAGAACTGTGCCGGTAACATCCACCCTAATATAAGGATTCCAATAGGAGGAGTCACTTAACTTTTCACGGTGTGCGCACACCTTATAATACGGAACATCAGTAGAGAAGACAGTAGTGCAGAAATACGTCACCGCAATCCTGAGCCAGGTAAGTGAGATGTAGTCCCTTGTAGCTCCGATCCCCTGGACTAATGAGTTCTTTCGGTCCACGGCTGCATGTGCTCAAGGGATCCTCCGGAGCAAGAGAAGAGCTTCCTGTTAGTAATCTCACTTCTGCTACAAGTATGGGTCGTGGATACAGGGGCTGACCCGCCCGTGCACAACAGCTTCAAAGAGAGTTTTAAATACACGTCATTGCTTCCGTCACTGCTACGCGTTTCGCTCTGAGTGCAGAAAATCAAAATCATACTTACGTGATTTTGTTTTCCTGGTCCTGAGATGGCAGTGGAAGTGCATGGGTTAAGTCTCATTGACCCCTGATGGACAGCCCGGATTACCCAATAAGAACTTTGCTCCTCCCCTCCAGCCTTGTGTCTTTTTGACTGTATCTGTTGAGGAACGTTAGAGAGAAGGGAGGGAGCTACTTCCACTGCCATCTCAGGACCAGGAAAAGAAAATCACGTAAGTATGATTTTGATTTTCTGCATTCCCTGGTCCTTCCACGGCAGTGGAAGTGCATGGGATTTACCAAGCAGTACACATTGAAGGGAGGGATACTTTTGCTTGAACAATCATATTTTATTTTGCCTAATTAGCCGCCTCCAAGACTCTGGAGGAAAACCCGGACTTATTTTTATCTATTACATCCAGTTTGTAGTGTTTAATAAATGTAGTTATGTTCATCCATGTTGCTGCTCTGCAGATTTCAGCCGGTGAAACTTTTGCATGGAATGCCCAGGATGTTGCTACCACTCTGGTTGAATGAGCTGTCACTTTTTCTGGTGTTTGAATTGCTGCCATTGCATATGTTTGCTTAATTAGCGAGATGATCCAAGATGATATTGTCTGTGTTGTTGGTTGCAGCCCTTTCTTTGTTCCTTGGAAGTTGATGAAGACATATTCCGTCTTCCTGAAATCTTTTGTCTGAGTTATGTAGTGAGATAGGATTCTCCCTATGTCCAGTGTGCTTTCACTGGATGATTCCTGCATTATCGGGAGGATTATTTCCTGATTTAGGAGGAATTCTGACACTACTTTTGGAACGAAAGATTCATCAGGTTTCAGAATCACATTCTTAACATCACTGTTAAGAAGACTGTTTTTAGAGTAAGTTCTCTTATTTTTGCTTCTTTGACAGGTTCAAAGAGTTTTAATTGTAATGTTTTTAACACTAGTGTTAGGTCCCATGGAGGCACTGAGGTTTTCCTTGGTGGTTTCCAGTGCTTTACCCCTTTGAAAAATCTGATTATTAGTGGTTCAGATGACCATTTTGTGTTTGTTAATGTAGATATAGCTGTGATTTGTCTCTTAAGAGTTGCCATACTTAGATTCTTATCAACCTCTTCTTGGAGAAATTCAAGAATATTGTCAATTTTGTCCTGTTTGGCCTCTATATCCTTTTGGTTACACCAGTCAGAGAATTTTCCCCATGTTTTGTAGTAAGTGCTAGTGGTTGACTGTTTTTTAGATGACATTAATGTCTGGATCACCTTGTCTGATAGTCCTGCCTCCTTCATGGGATTGACTTCAAGAGCCATGCAGTTTCAATTGTTTTAGATTTGTGTGAATCAGTTCTCATTGGCTGATCAGGTTCGGAATCATTGGGAGCTGGATTGGTGGTGCTGCCGCCAGTCTTTGTACCCATGATAACCATGGTCTCCTTGGCCAGTAGGGGAGGATTATTATCATTTGGGACCCATCCTCCTCTATTTTCCTCAGAACTCTGTTGATTAGAGTTGTGGGTGAATAGATATACATCAGTTGATGGCTCCATTTTATGGAGAATGCGTTCGTCGCCACTGCATACTTGTCTGGATAGCGCGAACAAAAGTTTCTCACCTTGGTGTTGGACCTGGTTGCCATCAGGTCTATTTCCGGAATGCCCCACTTGTTTGTTAGGTGGTTGAACACCGTTTGGTTCAGACTCCATTCTGTATGGTTGAGGTTTGATCGGCTGAGTCTGTCCGCTTGTATGTTGTACTTCCCTGGGATGTGAATTGCTCTTATCTGAAGAATTTTGTCTTCTGCCCAGGTTAGTATCTTTTCCTTCAGTTGCCAGAGTTCTCTGCTCTTTGTTCCACCTTGTTTGTTCAGATAGAACACTACTGAGATGTTGTCTAAATGTGCTTGTACTGGGTGATTTTGAAGGCAGAATAGTAGTGCTTTGAACCCTAGGAATACCGCTTGTAGAACCCTGAGGTTTTGATTCTGTTGTCTCCAATATTCGTTCCATTTCCCTTGGACTTGATTGTTGTCGCACCAAGCGCCCCATCCTGATGGATTGGCGTCGGCTGTAAGTGTGATCCAGGAGAAATTATATATTTTTACTGGCTTTAAATTGTGGTTGTTTGTCCACCATAGTATTTTTTTTCCTCAGAGCATGAGAGAGAAGGATTATTTGGTTCTGTGGTAATTGGACATTCCATTGATTTATGAGATTTATCTTTAAGGGCCTGATATGTAGCATTGCCCACTGTACTGCCGTTGTTGTAGCCACTAATTTCCCCAGGACTCGTTGGCAAATTTCTGCTGTCGAATAGGGTAACTTGATTAGGTCTTTCACTTCTTTGATCATTTCCATCTGTCTTTCTTTCGGCAGATGAAGTTGAAGTTGTTTTGATTGAATAACTACCCCCAAGAATTGCATTTCCTGACTTGGGTGAAGTTGAGATTTTTCTAAGTTTATCAGCCATCCATGATTGGAGAGATATCTCTGTACGTGATTTGATTTTTCCAGTAGTTGGTCCTTTTGTGGAGCTTTCAGTAGAATGTCGTCTAGATATGCATATATTTCTATTTACAGACATCTGTACTGGAAGTGTTGACCTAGTATACAAAACCTTAGGTATTTGCAATGTTTTAGGTAAATCGGTATGTGATGGTAGGCGTTTTGAAGGTCTATTTTTATCATCCAATCGTTTTTCTTGATTTGACTCGATATTGAGGTTAGTGTCTCCATTTTGAATTTTGTTTGTTTCACAAATTGGTTTAGAAATCGAAGGTCCAGGATTGCTCGAAATTTTCTGCACTTTTTCCTCTTTAGGAATAACGGGGAGTAGACTCCTTGTCTTTGAGAGTACTTTGGAACTCCCTCTATTATCATTAGTTCCTGTAGTTCTTGAAGGATTCTTCTTAATTGAGCAATCCCCTGACTTGTATTTGGAGAGGCTGAGATTAGGAATCTGTTTCTTGGGGGAGTTTGTGTAAATTCTATTGAGTAGCCCTGTTTTATTGTTTGTAGAGCCCAGTTGTCTACATTCGATGTTTCCCAGATCGTCGCGGCAACTGAGTTAGTCTCCCCCCTAGTTTCTCTTGATAGTCATACTGACCTTTTTCCCCTTCCTCTGGTATTTTTTGTTTCACGAAAGGAGTGGTCTTGTCTCCATGTTTGTCTATTAATGAACGGACGTCCCGGACGATATTGTCTCGCCTGATGGAGGTCTAGGTCTGTTGGAAAGGAAGTAGAGGCTGATGAAGTAGATTCTTTCCTGAATTTCTTGAATGTTGGTAAAGACTTTTTGAACAAGTTTTTCTATATGACTTCATCCAGGGCTGGGCCAAATAACAGGTTACCTTTAAAAGGAAGATTTGTTAGTCCCTGTTTTGATTGGTTATCTACTCTCCATTGGCGTAGCCATAATGCTCGTCGTGCCACTGTAGATTGTGCCATTGTCTTTGCTGAGAGTTTAAGGGAGTCCATTGATGCCTCAGCTATGAAATTATTTGCTAACTTGACATCCTGAACCATCTTTAGTAGTTCTGCCCTTGGAATTCCCTCTGATATCTCCTCTTCCAGATCCTTGATCCAGACTCTGTTTGCTCGAGCTAGACTAGTTATACCTATGGCTGGACGGATGGCTGCCCCCTGCTGTTACATAGGTTCTTTTCAATGCTGCTTCTTCCTTCCTTTCCATGGGATCCTTTAATGAGACCCAGTCATCTGTGGCCAGTGCTATTTTCTTAGTTATTTTTGCTACCGGAGCGCCTATTTTTGGAGGTTCATCCCAGGTTTTTGTATCTTCTTTTTGGAAAGGGTAATTCTTTAGCATGTTTTGTGAGACTGAAAACCTTCTATCAGGAGTTTCCCACTCTTGATGGGCTTCGACATTTTGTTTTGAATGTGAAAACATGTATCAGTGTGTCTTTGGATGAGAACATAAGATCTCCTTTCCCTTTAATATTTGGGTCTGAGATTGAATGTTGCTCTCATCTTTGTGGTGAGAAATTCCAGTGCTACGGGAAAGATAATTTTATTATTTGGTTCTTCTCCATCTTCACCGTCTTCTGAATAGTCTGGTGATTGGGGTGATTTGGGTTGAGCAGGTTGACCTTTGATCACTCCCTGTTCCTTTAGAATTTCTGTCACCTTTTAAACTGTGGCTGCAGTTGTTTGGTTATGATTATCCATGGACGCCTGAAACACAAGTTCACACATCTTGCTCCCTTGTTGGGCTATGTTGTTGCATAGGGCACATTCTATCCCTTTTGGTCTTTTGGGTTGGTCTGGAGATCTGAAAGAAATTGAAAAAGAGTAACACCAAATGTAGTATTGAGACAGATTGCATTAAAGTGTAAGCCTCTTGGTGTTAGGCTCACCCCCTTGATCCAGACCTATGCTTTTTGCCAGGGCTGATGGAAGCACTGCAAGAGACAATGATATTGTTTAGAACAATTTACATTTAAGTTGTTGAGCCCTGGAATCATTGATTACTTACAACATTTGGGCAGCAGAATTAGGTCTGTGACAGCGGATGGGCTAGTAGAGACTGCAGGGCAGCTGAATCTAGCAGAGGGATACAGAAGGACACACCAGCAGGATCAGAAACGCAGATTTTCAAACTTTGGCGCGAAAATGACGTCATCGCGCATGCGCCGTACTTCCGGGTTGCGGGAGCTCCGAGACGGGTCGTGCACTACCGGGAGGGGGGTCCGCTCTACCCCCACCACTCTAGACACATGTGTCGGCAAGAGGTCTTACCAGAGGAGAGGAAACTTTGGAGAGAGAAATAGAGAGAGGAGAGAGCTGCTAACAGTCCGGTCTGTACAGGAGAAAAGACACAAGGCTGGAGGGGCGGAGCAAAGTTCTTATTGGGTAATCCGGCCTGTCCATCAGAGGTCAAGGAGACTTAACCCATGCACTTCCACTGCCGTGGAAGGACCAGGGAATAGCTTTGTCAGGCAGTGATGTCATCAAAGTGCTCCTCAATTTTATTGGGAATGTTTCAATCAACTTTACTAGATTTATACAAAAGTATAAATTCTGCTATTAGAATTAACCCCATGTTGCCTGATAGCCAAAACAGTTTAGAATAGTTATCCCAAATATACAATTCAATTGGCAGAAAGAAAAGAAATACAATTATTTAGCTAGAACATTGTTAATCCTACATAAAAACCTATATATCAACAGATATAAATTATTATAGGAAAGGGGCTAATTCCATCTGATCATTCAGCCCATAGGGTTGCATGCTTTGGAAAGGGAAAATTAAACATTGCTCCAACGGTTATATATATCTTTACTGTTTGGCTTTTACATTTCTGCACACCGGCTGTTCGTTTTATCAAATCAACTAAAGACAGTATAAAAATCTATAATAGATTTTCCAAAGACTCCCCCGATCTTTACTTACCTTCCCTCTTTCCTCCGCCGTACTGCCCGGCCCTCTGCTTGCATGAAGCTGCAAGCAGGGGGCCGGACCAGCAGCCACATCCGTGATTGGCAGATAGGCAGCCAATCACGGACATGGCTACCAGCTGCACAGAACGCCGGTGGAGAGATTGAAGGTAAGTAAAGTTCGGGGGAGTCTCTGGAAAATCTATTATAGCAGTGGGGCTGGGGGAGAGCTATTACATATCAAAGAGTTTTTACACTAGGGGTAGGGAGAGCAAAACAGGAGGGGGAGGAGGGCTTCTCTGAGCAAGCCAAAAACCTCTGAGAGGGCGCCTCAGAGGTGGAAACAATTTCCCTCCCTACAGTGCTCCTAAGGGTATCATTTACTGTAAGTTTGCTGGGAGTCTTATTGGATGCACTACACTTCATATGCTTTCTAATGCGCAGCCGATCAAAAATAGGAAGCTGAAGCCTTAGACGTTGAGAGCCATTCAGATTATAGCACAGAGACCTGCCTGACCTGCGACTAATCGAGATTTAGCAGTGTATTATTATGTTATTTTAAACAACATTACTTTGCTTTTTATACAAAAGGTTTTATTTTTTATCAAGTAATGAGGAATACATATATATAAAAAAATTCAGTAGTAAGCCTGGGTAAAAGAACCTGTAATCTCATGGGCTGTGTGTTTCTAAAAGTAAAGTATTAGACTGTTGAGCCACCCTGAGTGCATAGGGATCACTATTTTTTAGTGAATCACTAGTGAAGCTCAAATAGTGAAAAATTGCGCTGATCACATCGCAAGTGGACGGTAATGCACGCATGCTTTTCCAACACGTTACCATCCGGTATAGTGTGGCCTCAACCTTACTGCCAGAAAGCAGTCAGTTAGAGCACAAGTAGAATTCTCCTATGTACAGTTTTCCCTTCCATGGTGTTAATAAATTATATGTTTAATTGTAAGCCCAAGGAAGCATTTTTTGTTTTTCTTCACAATGAATAATTCCACATTTCCTTTTCAGTAATAATAGTTTTAGATAAGCTTGTTCTTTATTTCTATCTGCCTCTTATTCCCTTCATCTCCCCCACTTGCTCCTCATTCCCTTCTCAACACTTACCATTTATTATTCTAACCATAATTCCTTTTACCCCCCTCATTTTGTTCTGCATTCCTGTTCCTTTAATTGCTCTCATTTCTTTCTTTATTGACAAACCTGCATGATATATCCCTAACAGACTTGCAGCAGACATCACTGCAGAGATTAAAGGGAAAGTGTGCCATTTACCAGTTTCTTTCAGTACAGAGATTAAAGGGAAAGTGTGCCATTTACCAGTTTCTTTCAGTACAGAGATTAAAGGGTAAGGGTGCCATTTACCAGTTTATTTCAATACAGAGATTAAAGGGAAAGGGTGCCATTTACCAGTTTCTTCCAATAAGAGATTAAAGGGTACGGGTGCCATTTACCAGTTTCTTTCAGTACAGAGATTAAAGGGTAAGGGTGCCATTTACCAGTTTCTTCCAATAAAGAGATTAAAGGGTAAGGGTGCCATTTACCAGTTTCTTTCAGTACAGAGATTAAAGGGAAAGGGTGCCATTTACCAGTTTCTTTCAGTACAGAGATTAAAGGGTAAGGGTGCCATTTACCAGTTTATTTCAATACAGAGATTAAAGGGAAAGGGTGCCATTTACCAGTTTATTTCAATACAGAGATTAAAGGGAAAGGGTGCCATTTACCAGTTTCTTTCAGTACAGAGATTAAAGGGAAAGTGTGCCATTTACCAGTTTCTTTCAGTACAGAGATTAAAGGGTAAGGGTGCCATTTACCAGTTTCTTCCAATAAAGAGATTAAAGGGTAAGGGTGCCATTTACCAGTTTCTTTCAGTACAGAGATTAAAGGGAAAGGGTGCCATTTACCAATTTATTTCAATACAGAGATTAAAGGGAAAGAGTGCCATTTACCAGTTTATTTCAATACAGAGATTAAAGGGTAAGGGTGCCATTTACCAGTTTATTTCAATACAGAGATTAAAGGGAAAGGGTGCCATTTACCAGTTTCTTCCAATAAAGAGATTAAAGGGTACGGGTGCCATTTACCAGTTTCTTTCAGTACAGAGATTAAAGGGTAAGGGTGCCATTTACCAGTTTCTTCAATAAGAGATTAAAGGGTAAGGGTGCCATTTACCAGTTTCTTTCAGTACAGAGATTAAAGGGAAAGGGTGCCATTTACCAGTTTCTTTCAGTACAGAGATATAAGGGTAAGGGTGCATTTACCAGTTTATTTCAATACAGAGATAAAGGGAAAGGGTGCCATTTACCAGTTTATTCAATACAGAGATTAAAGGGAAAGGGTGCCATTTACCAGTTTCTTTCAGTACAGAGATTAAGGGAAAGGTGCCATTTACCAGTTTTTTCAGTACAGAGATTAAAGGGTAAGGGTGCCATTTACCAGTTTCTTCAATACAAGAGATTAAAGGGTAAGGGTGCCATTACCAGTTTTTTCATACAGAGATTAAAGGGAAAGGGTGCCATTTACCAATTTATTTCAATACAGAGATTAAAGGGAAAGGTGCCATTACCAGTTTATTTCAATACAGAGATTAAAGGGAAAGGGTGCCATTTACCAGTTTATTTCAATACAGAGATTAAAGGGAAAGGGTGCCATTTACCAGTTATTTCAATACAGAGATTAAAGGGAAAGGGTGCCATTTACCAGTTTTTCATACAGAGAGATAAAGGGAAAGGTGCCATTACCGTTTATTTCAATACAGAGATTAAAGGGAAAGGGTGCCATTTACCAGTTTATTTCAATACAGAGATTAAAGGGAAAGTGTGCCATTTACCAGTTTATTTCAATACAGAGAATAAAGGGAAAGGGTGCCATTTACCAGTTTCTTTTAATACAGAGATTAAAGGGATTACATTGACTTTGTCCCCCCTTCTTTTCCCTCTAAAATAAGATGACCCGTGCATCCGACGCAAATATGGAGTTAAAGTCCCGCTAACCGGTAGCGAACCAGTCAGTGCGACTTTAACTCCATATATTACCCAGAGAGTCTGGGTAAATCGGCCCCATTGTTTATATTATATATTTAAGTATAACAAGAAGAATCAGAGTCATCATTTTTTATCAATTTAAAATATTTTATTATGTATCACTTTAAACACAGGCCCTTTACATTGCACTTTTTAGAACATTAGATAAAATGGGTATACTAATATGTGCTTTTTATATATATGGATACTTTTTCATACATTGATGTTTTAGATACAAACAGAGATTTATCCAAAGGCGTAAGCTCTCTGGGCAAATCTCCCGTTGTGAATTAACCAGAGGCTGTGCGACTCTCTGGGTGAATCTCATCCGCAGGTTAGCTATTAGCTGGCATTAAATACTTACGCGCAAACAGTCGCACAGCCTCTGGTAAATTGGTTTGCAATGTCCATGTGAGTGCCTCTTCCGTTACTTACGCAGCCGCTGCAAAACGAGACTTAACATTGCCCTTACGATCATAAATCAGTTTGTGCGACGTTAAGAACTTAAAGGAGCGCTGCCTACCTGCAGCGCTCTTCAGTAAATGGGCCTGAAAGTATTATGGAATATTACATCGAACGCCATTTCCATATTTTAACCACTAGAGGTCTCACTAGTAATGGTTTTACTCCTCACTATTTGTTGATTTATAATGTCTAAAGAAGGTGTCACTTTCATTTTCCAACAGGGATTCACTTATTCCCTTATATTATAAGACATTTATAGTATAAGCAGTGCAAGGATTTTTAAGTCCAAAATGCATCACCTTACATTTATCAACATTGAATCTCATCTGTCACTTAGCAGCCCAATGGATGGCGATACTACGACTTTAACAATCGCTACCGTAAATTTACGGGTGTAATTGTAAATCTAGATTTACTATCGCGATAGAATACCAAGCAAGTTAGTTTGACAAGATCTATTCCTCCTAAATCCATGCTGGTTACTACTTATAATGTCCGTCCTTGAAACATACTCTAGAACTATTATTATTAAACTTTCCAGGATCTTCCCCACCACTGAAGTTAAACTTACAGGCCTGTAATTACCCAGCTGTGAACGACTACCCTCATACATTAAAGAAATCATTCTTTAATGTATGAACCTTCTGATGAACCTTCAAATGTGACGGCTGTCTGAAGTGTTTCCCACACTCATCACATTTATATGGTTTCTCTCCAGTGTGTATTTGTTTGTGAATCCTAAATGATTTGCTAGTAGAAAAGGTTTTCCTGCACTTTTCACAATTAAAAGGTGTCTCTCCAGTGTGACCCAGAAGATGTGCACTGAGCATGCTCCTGACCCTAAAGCTTTTCCCACATTCAGTGCATATATAAGGTTTCTCCCCTGTGTGAATTAACTGATGCTTTTGAAGTCCATCTTTGCGGGTGAACTTTTTTCCACACTCTGAACATTCAAAAGGTTTCTCCCCGTTGTGTATGGTCATGTGTCTATGGAGATGTCTCGAATTACGGAATTTCATTTCACACACTGTGCACGCAAAAGGCCTCTCTCCTGTATGAGATAGAAGGTGGTTTTTGAGGCTTGATTTATATTTGAAACTTTCTCCACATTCAACACAGGCATGTGGCTTCATACCAGTGTGAACCAACTGATGATTCTTAAGGTCAATTTTTAAATAGAACCTTTTCTTGCATTCATTACATTCAAACGGCTTTATCCCAGCATGCTTTAACTTGTGAAGCTCATATTCTGCCGATCGGCGAAAGGATTTATCACATTCCCCACAGGAAAAATGCTTTAACTCAGTGTGTGTCTTTAAGTGGAACTTCAGATTCTTTTCTGACAGGAAAGTTTTCTCACACTCGGTACAAGGAATACGGGCCTCCCCTGTGTGGGTCCTAACATGTGAAACTAAATTCCTCTTATCCTTATAACCAATTCCACACTCGGTACAGACATACGGTTTCTCCCCGGTGTGAACTAACTGGTGCTTTTGAAGTGTGAATTTGCGATTAAACCGTCTACCACAAGTGGCACATGTAAATGGTTTTTCCCCAGTGTGAATTAACTGATGCTGAACAAGTTTGTTTTTACAACTGAACTGTTTTCCACATTCAGAACACTTAAATGATTTAATCCCAGTATGAATTAACTGATGTGACTTTAAATTGGTCCTAATCCGAAAACATTTCCCACACTCTTTACACTCAAATGGTTTCTCTCCAGTGTGGACACGCTGATGAATCTTTAGACTCGACTTTATTCTGAAGGACTTTCCACATTCAGAACAGGAAAATGGTTTCTCTCCTGTGTGAACATACTGGTGAATTCGGAGACGGTATTTGGTTACAAATAATTTCCCGCATTCCATACACTTATAACGTTTTTTCCCTGTGTGTACAGTACAATGGTCATGGTAAGTTCTGCTCTGGGCAAAGCTTTGTCCACATTCCCCACAAACATATGGCTTCAGTCCAGTGTGGATCCTTTGGTGAATTTTAAGACCAGCCTTCAATCTAAAGAACCGGCCACATTCAGAGCAAACAAAAGGTTTTTCTTTAGTGTGAATCCGCATGTGCTGAATAAGAATAAACTTGCTTTTCAGTATTTTCCCACATGTGGGACACACATTAGTTTTTTCCTTTAGGTGGACTTTCTGATGTTTATAAAAGTTACTTTTCCATAAAAACCTTTCATTGCACACATGGCAGGTAAATGGTTTTTCCCCAGTATGAAACCACCGGTGAGCTTGAAGGATCATTTTGGCCGAAAAATATTTCCTACACACAGAGCAACCAAATGGCCTCCCTGTGTGAATACGTTTGTGGGTGACAAGTTCTCTGTTACTACAAAACCGTCTCTTACACTTTGTACACACAAAAGGTCTCACAATGTTGTGGGTTCGAGAGATCACTCTCTGGTTTGTGCTCTGTGTAATCCTCTTATTAACATCACAGTTTAAAGGGAAAGTTCTGGTTTTATCATCTTGATACAATCTCGTTTTCTTCCAGCTTTTATGGTGAGTTTCTTGTTGCCTGCCATTCCTTAGATCTTGTTTAACTAATACATCTATTTCCATCTTGTTCTTCTTTATTCCTGTTCCATATGGAATTAATCTGTATCGTGTTTTACTGACACGTTTATTCTTCTCTGTAATAGGCCAGTTCTCTGAAAAACAAAAGGATGGAAATTGTATAATCAGTCAAATAATTATTTGTTATTTCCTTATTATTTGGAGGGACGGAAATGTCCTTTATAGAGAAAGTAAACGTTAATAATAAGACAAGCTTATATATGTCCCGCTGCCACAGTCACTCATGTAAACATAAAGGCAGCCACAGGGTCCAGGATCCCAGATATGTAACCCTGCTATAGAAAGGAGTCCAGATTTCACAACAGGACAGGCAATACACCTATTAGACAATGACTAGTGCCGCGATGTTCCCTGGCTGCAAGTTTATGGTTGATGTTACAATTGGTTGTGGGGAACATCTACAGGTTAAAGATAATGTATGGCGATGTATTAGGTGAATGTAGGCCATGTATTGTGCTGTATATTACAAATACAGTGAGCTTGTTACAAATACAGTGAGCTTGTTACAAATACAGTGAGCTTGTTACAAACGTATTTTACAATTAATGTGTCCTAGGGCATCGCTAATCTCAATTGTATTTCTGCAGATAGTTTTAAAGCTGACAGTGTCTATAATGTTCTAGTGCGTGACACTTTAAAGACTTAGTGGGCAATGCTATATCGGCCATATTTTTGGTCCGAATTAATACTTTGGGTAGCATGGGTTTTGCACTATTTTGGCACTGCCTGAACCAATTCAATGTAGGCTTATTTACGTTTTGCGCTAAACTTAATGCTTATTGAATGTGGGAGTATGGGCCAATGAAGAAAGGCAAAGCGTACATCTTACTTGACCAGAATCCCACAATGCAGTAAGTCTGGCAAAGGGATCGCAATCAGGTAAGAAGTACGCTTTGCCTTTCTACATTGGCTCGTTTAGGTGCCCATACAGTCGACATTGACCCTGACTTGTTGATCATTTTGAGGCTCATCTCATGATCATAATATTGATCATAAAAATTGGTCTTGTTGGGTAACATCACAGAATTATCAGGTAAAAACACAGCACTAGTCAATGTTACAGCTGCTTCAATGTTCTTGTCGGAATGACAGATGGATCCAATACCAAGCCAGTGTTCTATGGTCAGTATTGGGGCCCCATATCCAATCCAATGGCTGCAAGCGAAACACTATTTAGGATGGAATACCCATTAAACTACATTGCCTCGCACCATCAGTCTTGAACAGATTCGATCAGTAATCAAAACCTGGTTTGCTGGGCAGTCTAACATTCAGAAGGTGTTACATGGGTTATTTTTTTTCTCAATTGGATCAAATTGCTTTAAAGAGTCAAAAAAGCACCCCATGTATGACCTGGAGTGTAATGTACAAAAATGTCCATTCCTATATATAAGCCTATACTTACCTTCCCCAACCCTGAAATCCCCAAGACCACAAATAGTTGCTTACCTAAGATGTTTTGTTCAGAGATCACCATCTTCTTAAAGGGGAACTGTGGTCTCCATACAAGTGGCCTTTATTAAAAGAGCACAGTCCTACAATTAAAATGACTCCCAAGATCATGCTTCTGCATGCTAGCTGCAGTCTATCCAAAGTTACAGCAGTATAAAAGGTGTTTTTCTTGATGGTACTGTGGGCTGGGACATCACCAGCACATATATATATAGTGCTGGCAACACTGGTTAATGAAATTGAGGGCTGATGACACTGGCTAATGAACTGAAGGGCTGACAACACTGGCTAATGAACTGGAGGGCTGACTGGTAAACGATCTGAAGGAGGAAAAGAAATTTCCTGTTCCTTGCCCATGTAAGAGCTATAGGTGTGTGCTGTGCCTTTTCAAGCACGTAACTTACTTATATCTTCTGGGGCAGCTCAAATTTTTCATTGCAGACCAGCCCGGGGGGTATTTTCACCTCAGCCTACTGGGCCAGTTCTCCAGAGTGTAGCGTGCCTTGACATATTAGAAAAGGTATCCCTGCCCTCAAGATCTTACAATCTAATTTACTGAAAACGTACTTGTCCTTTATCAACTTACAACTGTGTCACACTTACTGTTAGAGGTGGAATATCATCTTAAGAACTACACATCCTATTCTAAGGACCTAATTTGGTTTATACTAGAATCCATTAAATATCTTTTACAACATAATTACTTTATATGTGATGGGGAATATTATGTCCAGGTTCAGGGGGCTGCGATGGGGGCGAAATTCGCCCCCACGTATGCCAACCTCTATATGGGCTTCTGGGAAGAAGTACATTTATTTGGTAATATCAACCTAATCTGTAAGTACCCCTTTCTGAAGTTTTATAAACGTTATATAGTCGACATCATTATTATTTGGTCCAATGATGAAAATAAATGTTTTTCCTTTTTTGAAGATGTTAATACAAATACCTTTAATCTGAAATTTACGGCCCATTATGGAGCACATGAAATAGAGTTTCTTGACCTACTTATTAGAGGTCAAGAAAATGGTATTACTACTACACTGTACCGAAAACTCTGCTTGCGGAATTCCATACTACGAGCAGATTCCAGTCATCCACCTCATGTGTTTAGAGGTATCCCATATGGCCAATTCCTGCGTGTTCCACAGGAATTGCAGTACAGAAGAATTATTCGTTCTAATATCCTCAAAAAACGTCTCCGTGAGAGGGGCTATAATTCTGATAATATCAATACTGCTCTTAGTTGAGCATCTAGAGTCCCTAGGGGTTCCCTTCTTAAGAAGACCAAAAAAGAGAATTCCTCCTTGGGAAGGGATATGAGTACAAGGCCACTCACCTTTACTACCAGATATAGCCCCCAATTTAACAAGATTAAGAATATTATCAAGAGACAAATTCCAGTCCTGTATGCGGATAAAGTGTTGCATCATATTCTTCAGGAAGAATGTAGATTTATCCCTAAAAGATCGCCCAACCTTAGGTAACCTTCTATCCCCTAGTGTCTTTCATAGTACACATCAAGCCCCTACGTGGTTGTGTCATAAAGGCATTTTTAAATGTGGCAGCTCTAGATGTCGGGTATGTAGATATATTGACATAGAAACCAAATTTACAAGTACAACTAGTAACAGAACTTTTGATGTAAAAGATACATGAATTGTAACACTAAGTTTGTTGTATATCTACTTACTTGCAAGAAGTGCAACATACAATACGTTGGCAGCACCATTAGACAACTTCGGTGCCGCCTTCGTGAACATGTTAGACACATAACATGTAAAGACTTATCAAGTCCAGTGGCACGCCATTTTCTTCAATGCAATAATGGTGATGCCACTTATCTCAAATGCCAGGGCATATAACGAGTACCTCCCAGCTATCGAGGAGGTGACCAATTAGCCGTCCTTCGTAAGATAGAAACGAAGTGGATATTCATTATGGGAACTAGGATCCCCAATGGACTAAATTCCATTTTTGATGTGACAGGTTATGTAGATGAGTGAATTTTCTGATTCTAGTTTACTGTGGGATCCCCTTTTAAACATGTTAACTTATATAGCCATGGTTTTGGCGTGTTATACTATTGAATTTTCTCTGGGTTAATCCTTCAAGGCTACTATTGCTTTTCATATTACATGATGTTCTAACGTCCTATGTATGTTTATATGATATTTATTCATCCCTTCTGCCCTTTAACCTAACTTATTACATGGACCTCTTTTGTATAGATATTTGTTTTTAATTTGGGTTGGGTGACACCTTTAATATATAAATATAAGGGGGGGTTTATTCCCCCCGTTCTTTCTATATTACACATATATGGTGTTTTGTTTCATATGTATAGTCGAACTCTTTGGTGTGTTCCTTTGCTCTCTATATCACTGTCCCTTTAAGGGAGGTGAGGATGGAGGAGCCTCCATTGAGATGTACAGCCTTTATAAGTCAGTTATTGTGTCATAGTATCCTTGCCTCTGATGAAGTGCTGGTATCAGCATGAAACGCGTCAGGCAGATTTGAATCTTGCATCTGTATCCATGTCTATATTTGTTGAATAAAGAAGCTTTTATCCTCGGTGGATGTTTCTTCCGGTTGTTGCACTCACCCACACACTTGGTCTAACTATTGTTCGATACAACACGAGCCAAGCAAAGGGCTCGGGGCTTGAGCGCAACTGGGCCAGCAGAAATTGAAGGTGAGCGTGTACCTCTTTGTTCCAAGTGCTTTTACAGAAAACCATTGCTGTTACCCCTACCTGTGGGTTTGTTTTTACGTGAAGGGGTCGGGGGCATACCTGGCATTTATGTACATTTTATATATATATCACATACAAACCTCCTGGATTTCAGGGTAGCACCATGTGTGTGTTAATTGACCCTTAATGGGCTGGCTGCTGGCTAACAGATGGAGCAAATCTCTGGAACTGTTTAATTACACTTACTGTTAGGAATACATTTCCTGTTTCCTGTATCACCCACATTGTCAGTTACCGTGTGATATTTCCCAGGATTTGTAGTTATTCTCTCCAGTCGAACCACTGGGATACCTGCAAATATAGATTCACATATATTATTATTTATATAGATCTGTTTGGGTGCCCAGCGATGGGCATTGCAACAATACACAACATACAGACAAATGGAGATCATCCAGACATTCACACACCAACATCCCTGGTACATTATGGAACACAGGAGTAGCAGGACTGAGTATGAATAGGGACGGCCCTGCATGATCCAGGAAAATGGTTGAACCAAAAAGCACATTTTAAAAGGGACTTTAAACCCATGTTAAAGGTTTAATTACCCATCATACATATGGGCTGATGTAGTAATAAAAATAGTTCCATCTTACCTGACTGCAATCCAGTGATGCTTTATGGTCCCTTGCGAGACTGCATCACGGGATCTCAGGTAAGACGGAACCTTCTACTACATCAGCCCTGTACGCCACAGTAGTAATGACTTTCGGATTAGTAGAAAATGGTCGTGCTAATGTTATCTAAGCCTTTACTACATAGGCTACTCCACGCTATTTCTGAAAATGGTGCGGCCAGTGTAAAATGAGTTCAAACAACTAATCTACCACAAATATGGCTGATATAGCATCGGCTTATTAGTTACCATTGGTTCTCACCTAGCAAGCAGGGATCCAGGATATCACTGGAGAATCGGACTCGGTCTTTCCAGGGAGAAATCATTCCTCCGTCCGTATGGGACCTGGAACAGAAACACAGTCTAAATACCATCCAGTAATTGACTTCTCTATTAGGGCTAGGCCCTCCTGGACATGCCTGATGCTCCTTGCAAGGCAATATTCTCTACAAACCCCAACAAACTGCTAACCGATGTACTAACGCGTTAGTGAAGGTTTTGCACTGCCTGCACCATGTTGCAATTTTTTGCAATAAATTTTGCACGACAATTAACGCCTCTTCAATGGTGTCTTTAAAATATGCGCAAAAGGTCACAACTTACCGCTAGAGTGTTCGCAATGTATTAACGGTCGCAAAGTGGTTAATACATTGCGGAAACAAGTGCACGTAGGTTGCCATAGCGAACTGTATTGCATCTCCCCCTTTGTATCCCTTCCCCCTCTTGTATCTGTATATTGTCCCTCCCACTTATATTGTATACTCAGTGGAATTCATGAGTGGGCATGCTTTGAGTATATATAAAATCTTTACACAGGCATATATTTAACTGTTGGTCAAACTGTCATCTGCATCCAGGGGAACCAAATAATACAAACCTGCAGGTCTGAGAATAGACCCAGGTAATCCTGCCACTACAGATGGGTGAAGCTTGGATTGTGAGATCACACAAAAAAAGCTAGCTTGGCTCATTTGGCTCACAATGTCACACCTAATTAGCTAAAAGGATTAAGATAAACATATTTCCCTGTCATGTACTTGCAGCAGTCATCCACAAGGAGGCATAAAGAACCCCATTCTTTCCCTGAATCAGGAAAAGTTCCTGATATCCTGATACAAGTCCCAAATATAGATGCAATTCAGTTTACTTTACAGACATGTTTGTAAGTTAAGGTGGCCATACACATGCGATTCCACAGCATGGGCCGTATTTATAGACCTGCGGTATTGCTTTTTAGCTTAGTTATTGTACGATTGCGGTAGTAAATGTACAACCATGATTGTACATTAACGTCTGAACGTTCAATAATTACTGAACGTTCGGATCTAGAATACCATGCGGTAGTAATGGTACGATCGCAATGGTGTTCTATGGGGATCGTAAATCTACGATTTCATTATCGTAGATTTACGATTGGTATTGGTAATTTACGATTGTATCGTAAATTTACGAAACCAATTGTAAATTGACGATCGTTATACCGTTCTTGAATTAATGTTCGGTTTAACCATTATTTTACCGATCGTTAAAGGCGTGGTATCGATAAAAAGCGATACCGTGCCATTACAAATATGGCCCCATGTGCCCATGCGTGCCAATAGATCATATTGGTATGTCGGCACACATGCTGTGGAAACAGCACACAGGGACCCGACCAATCCCCATACATGGTAACAGTGTGTGTGGGGTTGCAGGTTTAAGTCCAGTTAGCATCTTGATGTTTTTATGGTTTTGCAGGTTCGAATCCTGTTAAAACCCTTTTTTTTGTCAGACTGATCGATGAGGTCATGTATTGGACGGTCAGCCGAAAATATCTTATGGTGAGGATGGATCGGCTGGCACCAAGCTCGGTTGCCCGTACCAGAAGAATGGGCGATCAGCCCTGTTGGTAAATTATGTCCAATTGTGCGGTTTCCTTAAAGCCTGTATTTTTGTATACAATATAATTATTTTGTTGAGTTTGTTGGTGGATTTATGGTAGATTGTTGGTGGATTGGTTGGTAGATTGATGGTGGGTTAGTTGTTGGATTGATGGTAGATTGATAGTGGATTGATTGCATTGATGGTGGATTGGTTGATAGATTTATGGTGGATTGTTGGTAGATTGATGGTGGGTTGCTTGTTGGATTAATGGTAGATTGATAGTGGATTGATTGAATTGATGGTGGATTGGTTGATAGATTTATGGTGGATTGTTGGTAAATTGATAGTGGTGGATTAATGGTAGATTGTTGGTGGATAATCTTACTTAAGCGTGTGTATATAATGGGTATAGGCTGTGTATATGCTGTGTATATGGAGAAAGCTCAGGACTGTGTGTTCACTGATCTTTTGAAAAATGACAGACGGGATCTTGCAGATTCTGTAATCTTTCAAATATCTGTACCTTTAAGGTGTCCGTTAATCGTGCCGTGTATGGGCACTCTCAGCCAAAACAGCCGCTTGTTCGAAGATCGGGCAACGATCCCCATTTCGGCTGAGAAAGTGTCCATACACGGCACGACATTGGTCATAATGATCATCTATACACATCGTGTGTCGTCACCCCTGATCACACGTGTGTATGAACCTTATGTAAAGGGGTAATCTATGGTAAAGGTTTGTACACACGGTCAATTTGGCAACAAGCCACGAACCCCGACGCCGATATTCGCGCGATGAACAGCCGCGTGTGTATTTGTTCGGTCGGGGGAACGTTCGTCAATCTGCCTGGCGGATCACCGAACGACCCCCGACTGAACAAATACACACGTGTGATTCTCGGCCGAAATGGTTGTTTGCTGCGCAAATGGATCGTCAACAGGGGTCGTGGATCGGTGCCCCCATCAGACGTGTGTACGAACCTTCCCACTGTCTTTTGTTTTAACATAATTTTATCAGTCTGTCCCTGCCCCCTAGAACTTTAAAGGGCAACTATAGTGAAAAAAAAACTTTGTCTGTATACAATGTATAGATCACTTAGTATAAGCTGCCTTACTTTCATGTTTCTGTGTGGCTTCGTTTCTTCACACTGGCAGAAGTTTGTACCAAGCTGTGTAGTCCCCCTCCCCTCTCTGTCTACTCCCCCTCAAGCAGTGACGGGCTGTATACAGAGTCCGAGCATTGTCAGTTGAAAGGACTTTAAATGAAGTGCTGACATCCTGTTGACCCCTCCCTTCCAGAGCTAGACTGCAAGCAATCAAAGTGTGGAATAAAGTAGCAATATGCTGAAGGGAGGGGCAGAGGGGGAGAGAGGAGGACAAGTGGTGCTGAGATTCTTTACAAGTAAGTTACTGAACTCTGCCTGTTCTCTAACTTTGCTAATTGTTATTTACTTTTTACCTAAAGTTCATATCTCTCCCCCTGCTTAGCTGATATCATAATCACTGAAGAGAGAGTCAGTGTAACAGCAGCTTGTAGTGAGACCTTCACAAACACAGTGACACTGCTTGTTGTCCTGTTACATTTCAGTTGCTTTAGTCTATATAGTTCATAGATTGCACTGTGTGTCTTGTTTGGTATATAGTCTGTATTACTGTATTAGTGTTCCATTTGAGTCACTGGTTTTGTATGTATATAAGATTTTTTTTGGGGGGAGGGGCTGTTTTATAGTGTGTTATGCTCATATTGCTGGGTTAATGGTTTATTGATTGTGTTTAGCACTACAGCATTTGACTATGTGTTGCACATGGTACATATAGTGTGGGTGAGAGAGTGGGGTGTGTGACAGTACTGCAGGGGAGCTTTGGATTGTGTGGGTGTGTGCCTTTGAGTGACAGATGAGGTGTAGCAGCTCCTACAAATCACAGCATATTCAAAGGCTTATATCTCGGGGACTATGTAGAATTTAAAGAAACTAAAGGTACCCTGGTGGATGGGATGACTTATATATACATTAGAAGAAATTAAAAAAAAACAATTTTCTCACTATAATTGCCCTTTAACTCCATGTCTGTATGAGGACGGGGGAGGAGGGGGTTGGTAATATTATCTAGTATAGAAAATGGTTGGATAGCGCTCCTCCCTATTGGTTGCAGATTAAAGTGTAACCTTATATTACAAGGGCGCCAACAGGGAATCAATAATAAAGTCAAAAAACTCTATTTCCCATCATCCCCTCCTGATATAAGATGTATCCTAAATAAGCATTGGCTTGCAAATTACAAGACATTGAAATGTAAAGTAGGTGATCGCCCTAGTGTGACAGCCAGAAGCAGCTTGAAGATAAGCTAAGCCGGAGCCATTTTGTACGGTATAACGACATCTTGGAAAAGTAGTTAGGGGTAGACAAAATGGAGGAACAAACCCACTAGAAGGGGTAACAGAATGTGCCCCTATATGCTAAATACAGAAGCTATAACATTACCTGATGGTGAAACATGGCAGTTAGGATGTAAATTGTCAAACATGGGGGTTGGATTATCTAGCAATTTGCCATTGTGGAGCCTGGTATGTAGGGAAAACTATCTCCCTCTTCTGAGCATGCCCAGGCTCAGTACAGGCTCAGTACAGGTTTCTAAATTGCTCAGTTTCCATGAGGCATCCAGAAGCATAGCAGGCATACAGTAATGAATTCATAGGACAAACTTGATATATCAACATATTATAAAGAGTTCATTCTTTCTAAAAGATGTTCTTATGAGTGTGGAGATGTCCTTTAAGTTTGTGGGGATTGAAACTGTCAGAATGGGTGGAAGAGGAGGTAACATTAATAAAAGACTGCTGCAGACTGAGGCCAAATGGACATTGAAATTGAAATCCATGAGCCCAGTAGGACTATAATTGCAGTATTTGTTTTCTGTTTTGAAATATTAACATAGGAAGCGTTGATAGAAGTAAGAGTAAGCCACTGTGCATTATGCACTATACTGTATAATTGTTTAATGGGAACGGTGTTAAACACATTGCGTGTATTTCGAGGTGGTACCACTTTAAGAAAGGCGTATGTAAAGTGGGCTGGAAGAGAGACGCGGTACCCTGAGGAAGCGTCTGGAAATGGCGCAAAACGTGCGTCGGTGTTTTGCTGAGTGGGAGGGCCGATAGTGGAGGAGCTTGCTGCAGAGGATCCGATAAGATGCCAACTGTATACTCTTTTGGATGGAGGTCGTGAGTATAAAGCGGCCGTGAATCACGGACTGTGTTGGTTATACTTTGTATGTGATTCATCCTATGTAGGGGGTATGTGTCGGTAGTGGGACAGGTGAAGGTGCGATAAAAGGTATATGGACACCACTGGGAGACCGCGAGGGAGCCTGATAAGATCTGATACCAGTCTAGAGCAGAATTAGATTTGGGACAGGCGAAACTGAACATCCCCAAGTGCTAATGGTGGCGTGCTCCTGGAAGTGATAATGTTGTTATGGTGCAATTTTAAACCAAAGTGTAAGTCCCGATACCACCCGACCTGACCACCCGTGGTACTGTACTTTTGCTATTTGAGTTGCAGTTACTCTATTGACTATAACAATCAGTTGGATACCATCTTGGATCGTACGTTACAGCGAGTTAGGAGCCTACAAGTACCATCATTTTTAGGGGTAGGGTGGGCTGTTTCCATAGGGAGCACAGCAAAAAACTTAAGGCTGTGTATTGGTCTTTGGAAATATCGCATCGTGTGAGTGGAAGTGGCCAAGACCAAGCACGGTCCAGACAAACATGCGATCAGATCTGTTGGTAAATCATGAAAGAGCGTGCGGTTTCCTGGTAATGAGCGCTTGGTCGGGGAAAAAAGTCCCCTCGTCTGTGCCCAATTTAAGGGACACAAAATTTCTATATAAACAGGGCTATGCATGAAGGGCTGGTATCCCTCTCTATCACCTCCTCTAGGCAATGCACTGAGCCAATAGCGTCTCTCGGTGTGGAGCGAATGGGGTTTTCCCAGCAAGGGCCGGATTTACACATCAGGAGCCTGTAGGCAAGGTGTATGGGTTGAAAATCTCTGACATGAAGCAGATAAACTGACCTCAGTTGTAATGATAACCATATGTGTATGGGGGCCTTTTTCACACACGTTAAGCCTTGTGAACATGTACGGTGCTAGCAGCGACCCCCAACCACCACTCACATAGGCGATGAACAGCTCTTATCGGCCATGGCGGATCAACGAATGACCCCTGAGCAAACGTATACACACCTTCAATTATAGGCTGAAACGCCAGTTCAGTGCTCGGGGGTCATGGGTCGCTGCTAGCATCATACATGTGTACAAAGCTTTACTATGCATGGATACACTAGGTCGCAGCCTAAGCCTTTACATCTTCATCCACGCTTAAGCTTCATATAACCTACCCCTGTAGTGGATTTCTACGGGAGGAACTGTAAGATTATAGCCTTATAACCTACCCCTGTAATGGATTTCTATGGGAGGAACTGTAAGATTATAGCCTTATAATCTTACAGTTCCAGAAGGAGAAGGAAACCAGAAGCCACAAAGGGGTAGGTTATAATAAATAATGCACCCCCAACTGTAAATTAAAGGGACATGAGAAGTCACTGAGGAGTTCCGTGCCCTGTATATAAGGTACTCGGCCTGCGGCCTCGTTCTTTTATATGGTCATGGAACTCCTCGGTGACTTCTAATATCCTTATAATTTACAGTTGGGGGTGCATTATCCACTATATAAACGTGCGATTGCGGGTTCCGATCCGTGCCGCACAATGTGTATGCACGTGTATATCTGCCCGTGTATGGGAACTTTGTCGCCTGAAACGGCCTTTTGGTCGGGATCATTGCCCGACCGGCCGGGAAGATCTTCAACCTAGCAGCTGTTTCAGACGATTATCGCCCGAAGCGGCTGTTCGTACACATCATGCGTTGTTGGTTGGCACCCGTGACCATTGTGTCTATTGTGTAAAGATTTGGAAGGTTTGATAAGGACATTACACTCACAGCAGGAGATGTTTAGGTAATATTGTCAGTGCAACACTTCAGGCTGTCCCTGCCCCCCTGGAATTCACAAGGTCCCTTTGTTCTTTAACCTCCCCCACTGATTTATCAGAAAACAAGGATTCCTGCAACAGTTTAGGGTTTTTTAAAGGAAAAGTAAAGTAACAGCAAAGGAAAATGCACCACATGAGTGCTTGTGTATTGCTTCCAGCTGCGCTGCAGTACACAGTGTGAGGGAACTACAGCTCTCAACCTCAGACCAAACGGAGCTTTCCCAGCTCACAGGGTCAAATCCAGGTTGAGGGCTGCCGTCACTTACCATATACCACTTACCAGGTATATAAAACACTGCCACCACCCATTCACGGCTGTGGGAACCGATACCAGTGACAATACCACAACTCTCAACCTCAGACCAAACAGAGCTTTCCCAGCTCACTGGGTAAAAACCAGGTTGAAGGATGTCGTCACTAACATATACCCCTTACCAAGTATATAAACTACAACAATAACCCACTTAATAACGGCCGTGGAAACCGATACCAGCCTTAACGGCTATAAATGTAAAATAATACTAAATACCTGTATACTCGCTGCCACACTCAGGCAGGAATAGTACCAGATAATACAATGACTATACGTAGCGTCTCAGATGACAGGATTCTTACTTAGTTCTGTTAGAGCACTAGGAGAATCAGCTTAACGATTTTATAGAATATCGTTTAATAAAAGAAAAACAAAAACGGTGCAATAGTGATTACAAAAATAATTAATAAACAGACATAAAAACAAGCAACAGTAAAATAAAGGGATAAAAGGGGAAAATACTTATATGACGGTGAAAGTCCAAGTCCTTAAAAGAATAAGTCCATAGATGGTAAAAGAGCTCCAAAAAGGTAACTCACTGTAATCCACTTTGATGTTCCATAAGATGTAAATCAGGAGCTTCCTCCAGTAGCTAGGTGGCTCCTTATCTACCCCCAGACACAAGGGGGGCAAATAATTTACCCCCAACCAATCACCAATAGGTGTAGGCTGGACTGAGGGTGTGTCAGCTATGTGATTACCTTTGGAAGACACACCCACAGTGACATTATGTTTTAGAGAATTCATATCTCTGTGGCCCAAGGTGCTACCAACTGGAAATCACTAAATTAGTTATTGTCATGAATTTACCAGTTGATAGACACCAAACATGGCAGATATGGAAAATACAGTTGACCACAACAACATAATGTAGGTTTCCAGCCTCTACTAAGACCTACATACATTATGCTTGGATTGTACCAAATGGTCTCACCTACCTGGAACCATATTTCATATTAGCCCTCCATATTCTATTACATAGGCAGAGTTATGTATATTATCATAGTTGAACCAAAGTTCACATTCCCAGGTCTGTTTGACCTCCTGCTGAGTTTAGGAGTCTACTGTATCCTTTAGAAATAAGGTCCAAGGAACAGCAATTCCTGGCTCCCTACTGCAGGGGCAAGCGCAGGATTTTCAAGGGGGGATTCCTGAATGGGTTACCACCGAACAACCCCAGAAGGAAGTTCATGACCAAATACATCCATATATTCTATTATATATGCATCATATAATAATATATATTCTGTACTTGCCATAATTATCATCACAGTTAGCCAAATATCACTTTTGATATAAAGTACCTTCATTAAGCCTGGGTACATACGAGCAGACTTTTCTGACCAGAAAGTTAATGGGTGGGAGTGACATTCCTAAGGCTTCTCCTGCACAGTGCCGCCGGCAAGCACAGCCTCAGACTCCCTCAGTGTGTAAGGGAGACAGGAAGTCCCTCCTCCTCTCTGCTGTGTGAAGTCCTGACAGAGAAGTGCCTGAAAAGGCTGATTCCACAGTTTTCTGTAGGGGGGGTCTGAGTAACCCATGGCACCCGTGAGTGGGCGGGGCCATGGCACCAGTGAGTGGGCAGTGAGTGGGCGTGGCCATGGCACCCGCGAGTTGGCGGGGCCACATGGGGCCATGGGGGGGCCTGCAACTGGAGGGACCATGGGGTCCATGAGTGGGAGATACCAGGGGGGCTGCAAAGGGGAGGAGGAGACACAGGACAGATTGACTGACAGTTTCAGAGCAGGAAGCAGGAAGTGCTGCTGCCATATCACACACAGAAATGTAAATATCTTCAAAACTATGCAAAATAAACAATGGAAATAAATTGCAAAAATTCTCAGGGGAGCAATTCCTATCAATTTACCTAAAGTCATTTTTGGACCACAGTTCCCCTTTAAGCATCT
Source organism: Hymenochirus boettgeri (assembly GCA_019447015.1). Lineage (NCBI taxonomy): Eukaryota > Metazoa > Chordata > Amphibia > Anura > Pipidae > Hymenochirus > Hymenochirus boettgeri. Next base: position 26,289,884 of record CM033474.1, read on the forward strand.
GCGGGGTTAATGTTGATACAGTTTTGTATCGATTATGATTAGTTATGGTGCTGTCAATCACAGGGCAGACTGGATACATTTTTGAAACATACAAATGCTGCTTCTCACTCACAGCTCAATTGACAATGTAACGGTCTATGTAACAATCTATATAACAGTCTATGTAACAGTCTATATAACAGTCTATGTAACAGTCTATGTAACAATCTATGTAACAGTCTATGTAACAGTCTATGTACCAGTCTATATAACAGTCTATGTACCAGTCTATATAACAGTCTATGTAACAGTCTATATAACAATCTATGTAACAGTCTATATAACAGTCTATGTAACAGTCTATATAACAATCTATGTAAAAGTCTATATAACAATCTATGTAAGTCTATGTAACAGTCTATGTAAGTCTATATAACAGTCTATGTAACAGTCTATGTAACAGTCTATGTAACAATCTATGTAACAGTCTATATAACAGTCTATGTAACAGTCTATGTAACAGTCTATGTAACAGTCTATGCAAGTCTATGTAACCGTCTATGTAACAGTCTATGTAACAGTCTATATAACAGTCTATGTAACAGTCTATGTAACAGTCTATGTAACAGTCTATATAACAGTCTATGTAACAGTCTATGTAACAGTCTATGTAACAGTACATCTATAAACAGTCTATGTAACAGTCTATGTAACAGTCTATGCAAGTCTATGTAACCGTCTATGTAACAGTCTATGTTTAAACAGTCTATATAAACAGTCTATGTACAGTATATGTAACAGTCTATAGTAACAGTCTATGTAACCGTCTATGTAACAGTCTATGACAAGTCTATGTAACCGTCTATGTAAACAGTCTATGTAACGTCTATAGTAACAGTCATTGTAACAGTCTATGTAACAGTCTATTAACAGTCTATGTAACAGTCTATGGAAACAGTCTATGCAAAGTCTATGTAACCGTCTATGTAACAGTCTATGTAACAGTCTGTATAACAGTCTATGTAACGTCGTATATGTAAACAGTCTATGTACAGTCTATATAACAGTCTATGTAACAGTCATAGTAACAGTCTATGAACAGTCTATGTAGTCTATATAACAGTCTATGTAACAGTCTATGTAACAGTCTTATGTACGTCGATGTAACAGTCTATGTAACAGTCTATGTAACAGTCTATGTAAGTCTATATAACAGTCTATATAACAGTCTATATAACAGTCTATGTAACAGTCTATGTACAGTCTATATAACAGTCTATATAACAGTCTATGTAACAGTCTATGTAACATTCTATGTAACAGTCTATGTAAGTCTATATAACAGTCTATGTAACAGTCTATGGGCACCAGGAGAAGTAGAACAGCAGACTGCACTCAGCAGGCAGAAAGGGGGGATTCCAGGCACCAGGAATCCCCCCTAAACACGTCCCTGTACTGGGTTTATGGCACCTGAGCCAATGGTAGAGGAGAACAGAAGAAAGATAGGAAACAAATGTACAGTATAATAAAACTAATGGAATCTGCTATTACAAAGCGTGTATGATTAAAAAAAAATAATTACACTAGAGCTTCTTGCAGCAGGATCTATATCATGACACACAGTATTCCTGTTTGTTTTATATATTTGTATGTAAATAAAGAATATTTTAAAGGGTGTCCACACCCCCCAAAACCTTTCCATATTTTGTTAAGTGCCCCCCAAAACCTTAACCTTGCGATGTTCACACCTTTCTAAGATGCTGGTAATGCTACATACTATCCTTCATTCCCCTTGGCGTTCTTCTGCTTGTTTCCATGCCTTTTCCGTGCATGGAAGCAAGTACAAGGGGCCGGACCGGCAGTAGCACCTGGGATTTGCTGAGGTGCGATGTTGTTCGTTGATTCGCCACGGAAAACACATACACACGTATGATTATTATTTTATAAATCCATAATAATAATAACTAGAAAGGGAAAGTTTAAGTATAAACTTTGAATTTGGCTTGACTGCATTTTGGAAGGGAATTTGTGTGTTTGTGCTGTAGATTTTAAAACTCAATAATGCCAATGAAGAGGACATTGTTGTCTTTTACTTACCCTTTAAATATGTCACATGCATTAAAGGTAGGTCAGTTGGTGTGTGTACTCATATCAGGTTGGGGGATAAAATACTAACTTTTTTGATGATTGGTCAAAATGTGTTATAGTGGACCTCCATATAATAGCAAGGGATCAGGGACCTCCATATAACAGCAATGGGACAGGGACCTCCATATAACAGAACAGGATCAGGGACCTCCATATAACAGCAAGGGGTAAGGAACCTCTATATAATAGCAAGGGGTCGTGGACCTCCATATAACAGCAAGAGATCAGGGTCCTCCATATAATAGCAAGGGGTAAGGAACCTCCATATAACAGCAAGGTGCCAGGAACTTCCATATAAAAATAAGGGGTCAGGGACCTCCATTATCAGTACCCTTGCGGAACTGATAAGTGCCTTTTTTGGGGGTTCTGCGGCTCGAACCAGGACCCCTGTTGGCTCTTAGAAGAGCCCTTGTGATGTCTTCTTTCTTGCCTGCAATAACACCCCCACACACCCCAGCAGTTACCCCCACCTGCAGAAACACCCAATGCAGTTACCCACCTGCAGTAACCTCCCCTGCAATGACACCCTACACACACACAGAATAGCATAAACTCTGTCGATTTATATGTGTAACCAGCTCAGTAACTGACATTCCCTGCACTTGGCAAGTACTACAAATTTAAAAGATACCTGTTTTTAGTGCATAGGGTACATGCAAAGTATCTCATTTATAGCCTGTAGCTAATGCATGTGTCCAGATGTAATACAGCCTAATGGTATAGAGCAGGGGTGTTCAACTTGTTTGCAGTAAGTTTCTTCTTAATGTCCTGTAGCTAAGGCATGTGTCTGGATGTAATACAGCCTAATAGTATAGAGGATTATATAAGTGACTTTAGACAGTAGGAGCCTGATCTCAGTACAGCTCTGTGCAATGTATTCCTCTATATGCAATAGGGTTGATACCAGTCACCAGGGTACATTAGCAAAACATCTTTCCCACCAACATCTAGATGCTAAAAGGCTGGTTGGTTACATTAAAAATGTGTATTGGTTTCAATGTAGCCATACATAAAAGAGCTACATATACTTGTCATCCAGGTCAAGGTATATCTGTAATATTCATTCATCCAGTTCACAGTATATTTGTAATATTCATTCATCCAGGTCATGGTATATCTGTAATATTCATTCATCCAGGTCATGGTGTATCTGTAATATTCATTCATCTAGGTCACGGTATATCTGTAATATTCATTCATCCAGGTCATGGTTTATCTGTAATATTCATTCATCCAGGTCATGGTATATCTGTAATATTCATTCATCCAGGTCATGGTATATCTGTAATATTCATTCATCCAGGTCATGGTGTATCTAATATTAATTCATCCAGGTCACGGTATATCTGTAATATAGATTCATCCAGGTCACGGTATATCTGTAATATTCATTCATCCAGGTCACGGTATATCTGTAATATTCATTCATCCTGGTCACGGTATATCTGTAATATTCATTCATCCAGGTCACTGTGTATCTGTAATATTCATTCATCCAGGTCACGGTCTATCTGTAATATTCATCCATCCAGATCACAGTATATCTGTAATATTCATTCATCCAGGTCATGGTATATCTGTAATATTCATTCATCCAGGTCATGTTGTATCTGTAATAGTCATTCATCCAGGTCACGGTATATCTGTAATATTTATTCATCCAGGTCACGGTGTATCTGTAATATTCATCCATCCAGGTCATGGTATATCTGTAATATTCATCCTTCCAGGTCATGGTATATCTGTAATATTCATTCATCCAGGTCATGGTATATCTGTAATATTCATTCATCCAGGTCATGGTCTATCTGTAATATTCATCCATCCAGGTCATGGTATATCTGTAATATTCATCCATCCAGGTCATGGTATATCTGTTGTATTTAGTTAGATCAACTGGACTTAATGTTTAGTTATTAAAGACGTTTCGCTAGTCATCTGACTGGATCTCTCAATTCAAAATGAATCTGTTGTCTCATCAACATGTAACCACAAGTGGTCAGGAACCTCCTCAATGTAATTAAAGGGCATGTCCACCCTTTTGCCCTATAATAGAATGCCTTCCCCCAGCCCCAACCGCTATAAAATAAATTTAAGAAAGTGCCCAGATCTTTACTTACTTCTCTCTCTCCTCCGACGCCCGGCCTTCTGCTGCAAGACACTGCAAGCAGGGGGCGGAACCGGCAGCCGCGTCCGTGATTGGCTGAGAGGCAGCCAATCATGGACGCGGCTGCCGGCTTCACAGAATGCTGGGGGAGAGAGGGAAGGTAAGTAGAGTTCTAGAGACTTTCTTAAAATTATTTTTTAGCGGTTGGGGCTGGGGGAAGAAATACTATTAAAGGGTTTTTATGGTAGGGGTAGGGATCGCAAAACGGGAGGGAGAGGGAGGGGGAGGGAGGGGAGGGATCGTAAAACGGGAGGGAGAGGGAGGGAGAGGGAGGGGGAGAAGGGCTGCAGTACGCATGCCAAACTTCTCCCGGAGGCCAGGTAGGAGGCAGAGTCCTATATGGACTCTTCTATCCTCCTGGTGGGCAGTTTTTGGGACTTTGGGGGGGACTACAGGAATTTCTCAGATTGGCACGTGTGACGTGGCGATGCAGTGTAATCGATACTATGACATAAGATCAGCCGCCACATGATCAGCCAGTGGTGGGAATGACGGTCAGTAAGTCGACTGATGTAAGGGCACCTGAGCTTTTTTTGCTTTTATTTTAAGTGGTATGTAATTGTTAGATTAGGGATTACCATAAGAACATTATAGAGCCATTGTCAGCTTTAAAAACTAATTTACAGAAATCCCACAATTGTGATTAATGTTGCCCTAGAACCTATTTATTGTAAATACGTTTGTATCAAGCTCACTGTATTAGTAATATACAGCACAATACATGGCCTACATTCACCTAATACATCGCCATACATTATCTTTAACCTGTAGATGTTCTAACAATGTTCCTCACAACTATTAATCTACATTGACCATAAATAACTCCCCTCATACACTGTAGGACAGCGGTGCACACGGGGGTTATCCCATAAGTAAAGAGAGGAAAACCCCTCATAGAAAAAGCCCCCAGGAGGCACATGACATGGAGATAAGATTAAATTATGCTTATTGACCTTATATAGTAAATGATAAACCAAAGCTCCCAACACTGGAGAACTGTACCCCTAAAGTAACAAATATAAAGTGCATACACATGGCAACCTAACAAAAATACCAAATTGGGGTCCCCGATAACAAGGCAGTTTGTGACAGACCAAAAGAGGAGAAAGAGACTAGGGCTGACTGGGGGAAAGGAAGGATGACATGGGCACAACCAAATGAATAACAAAGGAATGTATTCCTCCTGGTACACTGTGTCCAGATCAAGGTAACAGTTACCACTCCATGTAGCTAAAGACCGGACTGCATGGAGAAGCCAAGTCTCAGGGAATGCAAGCCATTGGTGGCACAATAATACCGTACCAATCCCTAGACGGCCACAGTCTTCACCCGGTAAATCCGACACCCTTCTCAAACGATCACTCAGTCATTATCCACAATCCTCCGAACTCTCCTCCTGCATCCAACAAATCCGCCATAAACCACACTGGGACTGACATGTTTCACCTCCTCAATCGAATGTGAGGACAGTTGGATAAGTTAATTATGTACGCTGGAAAAAGGCGCTTGCGTGGGGATATGATTACTGTGTATAAATACTTAACGGGCCATACAATACTATCTGGGGCATTGTTCACCAATAGAACATCTCTTTTTTCCCCTTCATAAATTTGTGGTTTTTTTAATTCCTCTGGATCAACAGTTAGCAAATGAGGATATTGCTTGGTGGGTTGGACTGGATGGACATATGTCCTTTATTCAACCTCAATACATACTATACTATACTATACTATACTACTATACTACTATACTTTACTATACTACAATACTATACTATACACTATACTATACTAACTACTATACTATTATCTACTATACTATACTAACTATACTACAATACTATACTATACTACAGTATACTACTATACTATACTACAGCTATACTTTACTAATACTATACTACTATCTATACTATACACTATACTATACTATACTATACTATGTGTACAATTAATTAAAGGTTTTTATGGGAAGAGTGTCAATATATTTCGCTATCGCAACCTACGTGCACTCGTTTCCGCAATGTATTAACTACTTGAGACCGTAAATACATTGTAAAAATGCTAGCAGTAAATGGCAACCTTTTGCGCTATTTTAAAGACACCATTGAAGAGGCGTCAATTCTACGCAAAAACAAACGCAAAAAATGGCACAAAATTTATTGCATCGCGCTTCGCTGCAAAAGAAAAAAATTGCAACATGGTCCAGGCAATGCTAAACCTTCGCTAACACGTTAGAACATAGGTTAGCGTGATTTTAGCCCTTTTCTCATTAGCGCGGGATATTTCATTTCCCTGTGTGTGTCCTACATGTGGGAAATATTGAAACACAGGATTCACACAAAACAAAACCTTTTGCATGTTCTGAATGTGGCCGGTTCTTTAGCTTGAAGTTGAATCTTAAAGGACAACTCCACCCTCACAAGAACACTTTTGGAAAGAATGGCCTCTTTAAAATTGTTGATATATCATAGTTTGTCCTATGAATTCATTACTGTATGCCTGCTATGCTTCTGGTGCCTCATGACTGAGCAATTTAGAAACCTGTACTGAGCCTGGCATGCTCAGAAGAGGCAGACAGATTAACATTGTCATTGGCTGGTGTCATCTGTCAAATCCATAACTGACAGTTACTAACTGGAAGAACCAGGAAGCAGAAACAGGGACAACCGGACATGTGCAGGATTTCAGGTTAGACTTATATATTTCACATTTCAAACTATTACCGTTTAGGGTTTGGGGGGATAATTTACCTGTATGTAAGTTTTATTTTGGGGTTGAACTTGCCCTTTAAAGGATAATATGAAGTTAGAATCAATTGGAAGCTGCAGCTTTAAAAAAAAACCACTTGCTATATTTTTTACCCCCCTAAGAGTTAAAGTTGCTGACATCTTGTTAAGTGACAGAGATTGCACACGAGTTACCCCAATCCTGTGACCTGAAGAGAACCACCCACAATTTTCACCCATATACTTTTATGCATTTTATGATACACACTCATATCTTGCCGGGAAGAAACCACACCACACATTATTTTAAGTGGCAAATTATGGGAGGCTCATTTATTACACACAACAAGAACACTATGTAACATGTCAGAGTCCCCTTCTCTCCTAAATGCGGTCTGCCCCCCTGTGCCTTACTGGTATTGTATTTGGCTTTCTTAGCCCCCAATCCTTATCCGCCCTTTCCATCTGAGTCCCCTGCACATCAGCTGGCAAACCTTTAGGGAGGGCAAGACCAAATTTCGCCCTTCCCTAGCCTTCAACAACCCTCTTTCTGTCCTCCATGACCTCCGGAATGTTTTCCAAGGCTCGTCCTCACTTCTCAGGGATGGGAGGTGGGAAACAAAAGGAAAAAGGTTATCAAAGGAAAACATTTCGTTGTCCTCCTATATGACAAAGGCAAACCCTCCTCCCATGGGAGGACTGGCCCAGAAGGCTGAGGGCGCAAATGCCCCCGGGCTGTCTGCAATGAAAAATTTGGGCTCCCCAGAAGATATAAGTAAAGCTTGAAGGAACAGCGCACACCTATAGCTCTAACATGGGCAAGGAACAGGAAACTTCTGCTCCTTCAGGTCGTTTCCAGTCAGCCCTCCAGTTCAATAGTCAGTGTTGTCAGCCCTTCAGTTCATTAGCCGTGTCATCAGCCCATAAGTTCATCAGTGTTTTCAGCCCTCATTGCATTAACCAGTGTTGGCAGCCCTTCATATTGTTAGCCAGTGTAAGTCAACCCTCATTAGCTGTGTCTCGCCCTCTAGTTCATTAGCCGTGTAAGCCATCCCCGAGTTAATTATTAAGTGTTTCCAGCCCTCCAGTTCATTAGCTGGTCTTATCAGCCCTCCAGTTCATTGCTTAGTGATTCGGATCCTCACCCTGAGTTCTTGGAAGGGGGAGGGAAAAGATTTTAGACTATCATTTGTCCTTTAACCACATCATACACTTGAAAATGTAAAATGGGAACAGTGTCTAAAAAAAGGCGTAACTTAAAGTGTGTGCCTAGCAAAGTGGGCCTGGGCAAAAATGTTGCGATCTAACATGAATGGGTCACTTGGTTGTATTTGCCAGCCGGCCAAAAGTCCCAGTCCTCCCCTGCCTCCTCCTTCCTCTAACTTCGCCCTGCCCCTTTTTCGCACGGGCTATGTAGTGGATCCCCTGTCCCTTACTTTGATCCATTCCCCCATCTGAAACTAGACCCTCTGCAATCCTGTTCCTTATCTGCGTTCAGTCGCAGCCCTGCCCCCAGTTAGCGCTGTGACGTGATGTCAGTGTATGCAGCACTTGCACATGTACACCGTGACGTCATGCGGAAGTGCACAGACCATCATGCATTACCAAATGAGGCAGCAAATCAGGATCTAGATTAAAAAGGGCGGGTCTAACTAATCAACTAGTGATAAACAAGATGTCAGCAACTTTACTCTACCAGGAAGGCTCTGTTTTTTAAAGCTGCAGCTTCCTATTGACCCTAACTTCAATTTATAGCAGTGGCGGCGCTATGTTAAAACATTCGGGGCATGTGCCCCAATATTTGGCAAAGTTCCCGGCTCCGCCGCTACACTGACTTCTCACTGGTGTCTAGATGATAGACACATAGAGAAAAAGAGAACATAGCATTATAAGATATATAGATAGATGCACAGACGAATTAGATTGATAACAGAGATAGATAGATACACACAACAGAGTTAGATTGATAGATGGATAGATGGATAGATAGATAGATGATAGATCACACAGACAGAGTTAGTATATATATATATATATATATATATATATATACAGTCTGTATAAACGGAGCATCACAGGACTTCACAGGCAATCGAGTGTTTATTCAAGTGGTTTACATGTTTCCGCCCCAAGAGCGGGGCCGTCATCAGAACATCTGAAAACTGTGCTCTAAAAGTTAAATGCCATGATCCTCCAATCACCCGAGTGAGGGGGCGTGTGACGATAATGTCAGTGTGGGGCAGAAGCCAATACGAACAAAGACTGTTTTATTGTAAGAAATACTAAGGGTGTGTCACAAGCTATGCCCCCCACCAATAGAACTGAAGACATCTGATCAGTAGCGCCCACCTGTGCACCAGTGAAATGTCTGTTTAACCCACACCCTAGACAGAATTGGCAGAAAAATAGCCTAAATCCGATCAACACATCGTGGAATAAGTGTCAAAGTCAATAAAAGTGGACAATGCTGGTTCAAGATATACCTCAAACGTCAACACTTAAAAAAACATGAACATGAAAGAATGTCTAACGAACAAGAATACCTACTGAAACAATGTTAATAAATATATCGTATAAATATCATATAATAATGGCGCTAATTTCATAGAAATATACGGCCTCAACTCGCCGGAAGCTGCAACAATAGTCGCTATGTTGCAAAAGCTGTAAGTATTGGGCTTAAGCATAAAAAGATATTTTTTACCTCGAAGCTATGTGTCTGCACATGTCAGCGACACTGTGTTCGGACGAGCACACTGTTCTAAGAAACTTATAAATACTCCAGTTCGTTTTCTCAAGATAGAATGCTTGAGAAAGGTCTAAGACAAAGACCGAAACGTCGCTATCATGGTTCGTTGCACATGAAATAAAAGTTGTAACATTTTTTTCACAGTCCTGTGAGTGCTCTGCATCTTATTACAAGGTTGATACTTAGGAATCTACAGTAGCACCCAGCCCTATATCGTTGAAGGTAGAGTGCACACAGGTACTACAGGCACTCTAGGTACAGACCTAGCGATTTCCTCCTGACCGACCTTTTGATACTTTCGACACGGTCAGCCAGGAGGAATGACTGTTGGTGCGCGGCAAAAGCAGCCGCGTCCGATAGTCAACTGCGACCGATCTTGCGTCCATAGAGGACCGCACTATCGGACGAGGTTTTCCCCCTGTCCATCGATCTTTCGTCCGATTCGGACAAACGGTCGATATAGACATGGGCACATTCGGATGCGATAATTTCGGTCCGATCGGTCGATCGGACCGAAATATCTCATTGTGTGTACCCAGCTTTACTCTTTTGTGTGATAGATAGATAGATAGATAGATGATGACGAAGAGTTAAGATAGATAGATAGATAGATAGATAGAAAGACAGAGTTGGATAGATAGATAGATGATAGATTAGATAGATAGATAGATAGATAGATAGATAGATAGATAGACAGTAGATTAGATAGATAGATAGACAGAGTTATATAGATAGACATAGTTAGATAGAATAGATAGATAGATAGATAGATAGACAGAGTTAGATAGATAGATAGATAGATAGATAGATAGAATAGTAGATAGAAGATAGATAGATAGAGTATAGATAGATAGAACAGATTTAGATAGATATACATGATAGACCAGAGTTAGATAGATAAATAGATAGATAGATAGACAGACAGAGTTAGATAGAGAGATGATAGATATACAACGTTAGACAGATAGATAGATAGATAGATATATAGAGTTAGTTAGTTAGTTAGTTAGAGAGACAGAGTTAGATAGATAGATAGATACACAGACAGAGTTAGATAGATAGATGATAGATGAAAGATAGATAGATGATTGATAGTATGATAGATTAGATTGATGATAGATGATAGATTGATAGATTCATGATAGATAGATGATAGATAGATAGATGATCGATAGATGATATAGATAGATGATAGATAGATGATAGCTACACCAGACAGAGTTAGATAGATAGATCGATAGATAATAGATGATAGATAGATGATAGATACACACAACAGACAGAGATAAATAGATAAGATAGATAGATAAATAGATAGACAGAGATAGATAGATAGTAGATAGAATAGATAGATATAGAGTTAGATCGAGATAGACAGAGTTAGATAGATAGAACAGAGTTAGATAGATATATAGAGATAGATAGATACACAGACAGAGTTATGATAGATAGATCACAGACAGAGTTGATAGATAGATATATGATTTAGATAGATAGATATAGATTGTAGATTATGATTTTAGATGATAGAAGATGTAGATGATATAGATAGATATATTGATGATAGATAGATATATATAGATAGATATATGATATGATACAACAGACTGAGTGATAGATAGATAGCAGAGTTAGATAGATAGATAGATAGATAGAGTAGATAGATAGATAGATAGATAGACAAGTTAGATGATAGATAGACATTAGATAGACAGATGAGATATAGATAGATAGATAGATAGATAGAGTTAGATGGATAGATAGATAGAATAGATAGATAGATAATAGATTCGATAGATAGAAACAGTAGTATAGTATAGATAGATAGATAGATAGATGATAGTATAGATAGATAGATAGACAGACAAGTAGTTAGTATGGATAGATAGACAGACAGAGTAGATAGATAGATAATAGATAGATAGATAGATAGATAGATATAGAGTGATGATACGAGTTAGTTAGTTAGTTAGATAGATAAAGTAGTATAGATAGATAACAGGTAGATAGACAGATAGATAGATAGATAGATGATAGAAGACAGACAGAGTTAGATAGATAGATAATAGATAGATAGATAGACAGTAGTTAGATAGTATATACAGACAGATTAGATAAATAGATTATAGATAGATAGATAGATGATAGATAGATGATAGATAGAGTAGATATAGATAGATAGAGATAGTAGTAGATTAGATGATAATGAATAGATGTAGAATGATAGTAGATAGATAGATAGATAGATACACACACAGACAGAGATAGATAGATACACAGAGTTAGTTATATAAATGATAGATAGATAGATAGATAGATAGATAGATGATAGAGAGATGATAGATAGATATATTATGATAGATCGATAGATGAGAGATGATAGATAGATGATAGATACACACACACACAGACAGAGAGATAGATGATAACGATAATAGACATAGTTAGATATATAGATGTTAGATAGAGTTAGATAGATAGACAGAGTTATATAGATAGAGAGACAGAGTTATATAGATAGAAAGATAGACAGTTAGATAGATAGACAGAGATAGATAGATAGACTGAGTTAGATAGATAGACTAAGTTAGTTAGATAGATAGATGATTGATAGTTAGACAGAGTTATATAGATAGATAGAAAGAGATAGATAGATATATAGAGTCAGTTGGATAGATAGATAAATAGATAATAGATAGATAGATAGATAGATAGATAGATAGATAGATAGATGGATATAGATAAATAGATAGATAGATAGATAGATAGATAGACAGATGATATATATATGTATATATATATGTATATATATATATATATAGATAGATAGGATAGATATATAGATAATAGATAGATAGATAGATAGATGATAGATAATGAAAAGGAAAGGGGCCATTAACCAGTTTATGTCATACAGATATTAATGGAAAGTTGCCATTTACCAGTTTCTTTCAATACAGAAATTAAAGGGAAAGGGTGCCATTTACCAGTTTCTTTTAATACGATATAATAGGAAAGTGTGCCAGTTACCAGTTTCTTTCAATACAGATATTAATGGGAAGGATGCTATTACCAGTTTCTTCAATACAGAGATTAAGGGAAAGGATGCCATTTACCAGTTTCTTTAATACGATATTAATGGGAAAGGGTGCCATTTACCATTTTCTTTCAATACAGATATTAATGGGAAAGGTTGCCATTTACCGTTTATGTCATACAGATATTAAGGGTATGTCCACCCTTCATTTACATTTTTGTAGTTAATAGTAAATGGCCCCCAGCCCCAACTGCTATAATATTTTCTTTAAAAGTCCCCAGATAGTTACTTACCATGCCTCTCCTTAGCCGCACTTGCCTGGGCCTCTGCTTGCACGGAAATGCAAGCAGGGGGGGGACCGGCAGACGCGTCTGTGATTGGCTGCGAGGCAGCCCCCTGATGGGCTGCCTCGCAGCCAATCACAGACCGTCTGCCGGTCCCGCCCCCTGCTTGCAGCTTCTGGCTTTTCAGTGTGGTGAAGGAGCGAGCATGTAAGTAACTATCTGGGGACTTTCTAAGAAATTATTATAGCGGTTGGGGCTGGGGGCACTTTTACTATTTATACATAAAGGGATTTACGCTAGAGTGAGGGAGACCAGAGTGGGTGGGAGAGGGAGGAGGAAATTCTGCACTGCGCTGGCAAAAATTCTCCCGGAGGGAAGAAAGGGCAAAGTCCTATATGGATTCTGCTCTCCCTCTGGGAGCCACTTTTTTGGACTTGGGGGGGGGGGGGATTCTAGGAAACCACTTGGAGCTGGATGTGGTAAGGATTTATCGCACACACATGGGGCCAGTGTGGGAGGTATTGTAGTTTTGGGGGGTGGACATGCCCTTTATAGGAAAGGTGCCATTACCAGTTTATGTAAATAAGAGATTAAAGGGAAAGGGTGCATTTACCAGTTTCTTTCAATAAATAGATTAAAGGAAAGGTGCCATTTACCAGCTTCTTTCAATACAGAGATTAAAGGGAAAGGTGTAATTTACTAGTTTCTTTCAATACAGAGATTAAAGGGAAAGGGTGCCATCCAGCTTTCTTTTCATACAAGATTAAGGAAAGGGTACCATTTACCAGTTTCTTTCATACAAATATTAATGGATAGGTGGCCATTTACCAGTTTATGTCAATACAGAGATTAAAGGGAAAGCCATTTACCAGCTTCTTTCAATACAGAGATTAAAGGGAAAGTGTGCCATTTACCAGTTTCTTTCAATACAGAGATTAATGGGAAGGGTGCCATTTTCCAGTTTTCTTTCAATACAGATATTATGGGAAAGGGTGCCATTTACTAGTTTCTTTCAATACAAAGATTAAAGGAAGGTACCATTTACTAGTTTATGGCAATCACGAGTATTAAGAAAGGGTTTCCATTTACCAGTTTTTTTCCATAAGATATAAAGAGAAAGGGTGCCATTTACCAGTTTCTTTCATACGATATAATGGGAAGGGTGCCATTATCCAGTTTCTTTCAATACAGATATTAATGGGAAAGGGTGTCATTTATCAGTTCCTTTAATACAGAGATTAAAGGGGAAGGTGCCATTACCGCAGTTCTCACTCTCAATAGAGATTAAAGGGAAAGGGTTCCCTTACCAGTTTTCTTTCAATATATTTAATGGAATAGGGTGCCATTTACCAGTTTATGTAAACATTACAGAGATTAATGGGAAAGGGTGCAAAGGGAAAGGGTGCCATTTACCAGTTTCTTTCAATACAGATATTAATGGGAAAGGGTGCCATTTACCAGTTTATGTCAATACAGATATTAATGGGAAAGGGTGTCATTTACCAGTTTCTTTCAATACAGAGATTAAAGGGAAGGGGAGCCATTTACCATTTTTTTTCAATACAGAGATAAAAGGGAAAGGGTGCCATTTACCAGTTTATGTCACTACAGAGATTAAAGGGAAGGTGCCATTTACCAGTTTTTGTCAATACAGAGATTAATGGAAAAGGGTGCCATTTACCATTTCTTCAATAAAGAGATTGGAAGGGAAAGGGTGCCATTACCAGTTTCTTTCATAAAAGATTAAAGGGAATGGGTGACATTTACCAGTTTCTTTCAATAAGAGATTGAAGGAAAGGGTCCATTTACCAGTTTCTTTCAATAAAGAATTAAAGGTAAGGGTGTCATTTACCTTTTCTTTCAATAAAAGAGTTGAAGGGAAAGGGTGCCATTTACCAGTTTCTTTCCAATAATGAGATTAAAGGGAAAGGGTGCCATTTTACCAGTTTCTTCCAGTTTCTTTCAATACAGAGATAAAGGAAAGGGTGCCATTTACCAGTTTCTTTCAATACAAATATTAATGGATATGGTACCATTTACCATTTATGTCATACAGAGATTAAGGGAAGTGCCATTTACCAGCTTCTTTCAATACAGAGATTACAGAAATTAAGGGAAAGGGTCCCATGTACTAGTTTATGGCAACTACAGAGATTGAAGGGAAAGGGTGCCATTTATCAGTTTCTTCCAATACAGATATTAAAGGAAAGGGCCATTTACCAGTTTCTTTCATACAGATATAATGGAAAGGGTGCCATTTACCCGTTATGCAATACAGATATTAATGGGAAGGGTGCCATTTACCAGTTTCTTCCAATACGATATTAATGGGAAAGGGTGCCATTCCGTTTCTTTCAATAAAGATTAAAGGGAATGGGTGCTATTTACCAGTTTATTCCCAATAAAAGATTAAGGGAAAGGGTGCCATTTACCAGTTTTTCTCCAATACTAAGATTAAAAGTAAAGGTGCCATTTACCAGTTCTTTCAAAACAAGATAAAGGGAAAGGGGCCCTTTACCAGTTTCTTCGCAATAATGAGATTAAGGGAAAGGGTGCCATTTACCAGTCCTTCAATACAGAGATTAAGGGTAAGGGTGGCCATTTACCAGTTTCTTCCAATAATAGATTAAAAGGAAAGTGGCCATTTACCAGTTTCTTCAATACAGACATTAAGGGAAAGGGGTGCCATTTACCAGTTATATGTCCAACAGAGATTATAGGGTAAAGGGTGCCATTTACCGTTCCCTTTCAATCAGAGATTAAAGGGAAAATTTGCCATTTACAGTTTCTTTCAATACGAGTTTAAAGGAAATGATGCCATACCAGTTTTTTCAAAAAGAGTTAAAAGAAAGGTGCCATTTACCAGTTTCTTCCAATAAAGAGATTAAAGGGAAAGGGTGCATTTACCAGTTTCTTGCAATACGAGATAAATGGAAAGTGCCATTTACTAGTTTCTTCAATACAGAGATAAAAGGGAAAGGGTGCCATTTACCAGTTTTTTCAAAACAGAGATTAAAGGGAAAGGTGCCTTTTACCAGTTTCTTCCAATAAAGAGATTAAAAAAGGGAAAAAAAAAAAAGGTGCCATTACCAAGTCTTCTTTCATACAGAGTATTAAAGGGAAAGGTTGCCAGTTACCAGTTTTTGCCCCAAACATTACGTACCTTCCCGCCTCTGTCCTCCGCCGCTGCTGTGGGGCTAGGCCCTCTGCTTGCGATAAAATGCAAGCAAGGGGCAGTACCGCAGTCGTCGTCTTGATTGGCGGAGTGGCAGCAATCACGGGCGTGCTGCCCGGAGTTCAGTGCGGCGGCGAAGAGGGAGGTAAGTAATGTTTTGGGCATTTTTCATATAATAAAATATAGCGGTTGGGCTTGGGACCGGTGGAATGTTTGTAAAAAGATTTTAAACACTAGGGGGAGGAATCCTAATCGGGGGGACTACAGGAGAACCTTATGGAGCTGGGATGTGAGGTAAGGATTTTACTACACTACATGGTGGGGCCATTAGTGGGGGGGATTATAGTTTTGGGGGTGGACATGCCCTTTAATGTTATATGCTGATTGGGACACATTGCGGGGAATTTATTACCAACAGATTCTTGTACAAGTCATTCTGAATTGAGATCCAGTCGGATGACTAGCGAAACGTCTTCAAGAACTAAACTTATATTTTATAGTTTACATACCGGTAATATGGCCAACCATATTCATGAAACATGGGTCGGTCTGCCCAAAATATCTGATTGCGTGTACCTATGGTTTTGTAATATCCCAATCTAACCCTATTTCCCAGAATCCAATGTGGTGAGACTCCTTACTATATGAAGATGTAAAAGCCCCTTTACACAGCATCGACATTCTGATCAATTGAGTGAATTCAATTAAACTGATTGGAATATTGATATATTGATTAAAAATACAATGATCGAGCAAGAATGTAAATGGTCTGGCACTGTCCTCTGTAGTTTACGGAGAACTTTGGCGCACGGTGGGGAATAACGATCAGCCCCCGTATGGCCATCTATAGACTGGGCACACACATGGATTTCTCAATAATCTGCAAGATCCCTCTACACACAGTCCCGAGTGTTCTCCCTATGTAACGTACAAGGAGAACATGCTTTACATAGGGAGAAACCTTGGGATTGTGTGTAGAAAATCTTTAGGAAATGAGAGACGGAATCTTGCAGATTCATTTGTGTACCCAGCCTAAGGCTGGAAAAAGTGTTCAAATATATTTATGTCAGGGAACAAAGAACAATGCAGTCTCGAGGGTTCTCCCTATGCCGTGTACATGCTGTGTATAGGGAGAACGCCCAGGACTGTGTGTACCCTGATCTTACAGATTCTGTCATCTTTCAAACATCTGCCATGTGTGTACCCAGCTTCCAGGTGTTTGACCACTTTCTCCCTCCTTACTACTGCCCAGTCCCTACAGACAATCTCACACATGGCAGGGAAAGTTCTACTTACCGGTAAAGTAGGTAGGAAAGTGCAGACGGTCCACTAACTGCATTACGTTACATCACAAAGGGAAGGAACAGTGCGAGATGCAGGGAGATAACCATCATGGGCAGGACAGTCCCAGTTAAATCCCACAGTTCGGGCCACTAGGAGTTAAGTTCACTGCTTTCTAAACTTCTTAGCCAATCACATCCACAACTCCGCCCCCACAACCCCCTCCCTACATGGTTGGACCATGATTCCTACCAGCCTACCCCCTTCCAATGAAAGTTGTTTAGAGATGGAGATTAACAGCTTCCTGTTTCTCTAGTCTCCTCTACCAAAGCCTGCAGAATGGGGGAGAAACCAAAAGGCGAGGGATGTTGGAACTACAGTTCCCAGCATTCCATACTGGACAATTTTACTTTAAAGACATAAAAAAAAATCTTTCAAAGCAACAAAAAATAAGTTTCTAAAGAACAGGTTTATTCAATAAAAGTTCTTATCATTAAAAATGGTGCTAATTTTGCCCCAACCAGTCAGATTATTTAATGCTTAAAAGCTAACATCTGATTGGTGCTGGAAAAATTAGCACCATTTTTAACGATAAGAACTTTTATTGAATCTCCCTGATGGTTTAAATGATTTAACTTGGTGGTTGAACTATATCTCCCAGCATACCTTGATCTGATCAATGTCCTCCTGTGTGTACCAGGTGTTTAGTAAAGTAGTTCAGTAAATCACCCAGTCAGCAGTCAGTCCTCCTTCTCCTTGTGTCTCTCTTTGTTCTATTGCTTCTTCTTTCTTATCTACCTACAAATCTGCCCATAGACAAAAAGCTGCTTAAAGGCTAGATACACATGGGTCTATTATCTGTCAGGACCCAGCGTTGGTTGCGAGTGACTGTTGGTTGCGGCCTACAGTGGGCACGACCGATCGTGCAGTCCCATAGGGAACCACACGATCATCCGTTATTTACTGACATGCCCGTTCATCGATCGAAAGAAATCTGAAATATAAAGTCTAACCTGAAATCCTGCACAACCTCTTGTTGCCCCTGTTTCTGCTTCCTGGTTCTTCCAGTTAGCAGAGGACATCACAGCCAATGACTGAATGTTATTCCCCTAGCTGCCTCTTCTGAGCATGCTCAGGCTCATACCTCTTAGTTTCCAGCAGGCATAAACTAATGATTCCAGGGGACAAGCTGGGATATCTCAACATATTTATATGGGCTATTCTTTCCAAAATATTCCATTATCAGCAGTGTTCTCATCCTTGAGAGGAGCCAGAATACACTGCATGAGTATTGTATTGTAGACAACACGATACATTTCATATTAATCTGTAATCTGCTACAAATCTGCATATAAGAACTCTCAATCTGATACTCTGTACCGTAAGGAGGGAGGATCATTTGCACCAATTGTGGTGTAGAATTCCAATACCACATGGTATTATACTACTGCTTCCTTAAGCTTAAATCTTCTCAAGATTGGCACGTGTGACGTGGCGATGCAGTGTAATCGATACTATGATCATAAGATCAGCCGCCACATGATCAGCCAGTGGTGGGAATGACGGTCAGTAAGTCGACTGATGTAAGGGCACCTGAAGCTTTTATTTGCTTTTATTTTAAGTGGTATGTAATTGTTAGATTAAGGGATTACCATAAGAACATTATAGAGCCATTGTCAGCTTTAAAACTAATTTACAGAAATCCCACAATTGTGATTAATGTTGCCCTAGAACCTATTTATTGTAAATACGTTTGTATCAAGCTCACTGTATTAGTAATATACAGCACAATACATGGCCTACATTCACCTAATACATCGCCATACATTATCTTTAACCTGTAGATGTTCTAACAATGTTCCTCACAACTAATTAATCTAACATTGACCATAAATAACTCCCCTCATACACTGTAGGACAGCGGTGCACACGGGGGTATCCCAATAAGTAGAAGAGAGGAAAACCCCTCATAGAAAAAGCCCCCAGGAATGGCACATGACATGGAGATAATGAGTAAAAATTATGCTTATTGACCTTATATAGATAAATGATAAACCATAAGCTCCCCAACACTGGAGAACTGTACCCCTAAAGTAACAAATATAAAGTGCAATACACATGGCAACCTAACAAAAATACCAAATTGGGGTCCCCGATAACAAGGCAGTTTGTGACAGGACCAAAAGAGGAGAAAGAGACTAGGGCTGACTGGGGGAAAGGAAGGATGACATGGGCACAACCAAATGAATAACAAAGGAATGTATTCCTCCTGGGTACACTGTGTCCAGATCAAGGTAACAGTTACCACTCCATGTAGCTAAAGACACCGGGACTGCATTGAGAAGCCAAGTCTCAGGGAATGCAAGCCATTGGTGGCACAATAATACCGTACCAATCCCTAGACGGCCACAGTCTTCACCCGGTAATAGCCAGACACCCTTCTCAAACGATCACTCAGTCATTATCCACAATCCTCCGAACTCTCCTCCTGCATCCAACAAATCCGCCATAAACCACACTGGGACTGACATGTGTTTCACCCTCCTCAATCGAATGTGAGGACAGATTGGGATAGTTACAATTATGTACGCTGGAAAAAGGCGCTTGCGTGGGGATATGATTACTGTGTTAAATACTTAACGGCCATACAATAAACTATTTGGGGATTGTTCACCAATAGAACATGTCATTTTTTCCCCTTCATAAATTTGTGGTTTTTTTAATTCCTCTGGATCAACAGTTAGACAGGAAATGAGGATATTGCTTGGTGGGTTGGACTGGATGGGGGAAAAAAAAAAAAAAAAAAAACATATGTCTTTATTCAACCTCAAATACTATACTATACTATACTATACTACTATACTACTATACTTTACTATACTACAATACTATACTATACTACTATACTATATTATACTACTATACTATACTATACTATACTACAATACTATACTATACTACAGTATACTACTATACTATACTACACTATACTTTACTATACTATACTATACTACTATACTATACTACTATACTATACTATACTATACTATGTGTACAATTAATTAAAGGTTTTTATGGGAAAGAGGTGCAATATATTTCGCTATCGCAACCTACGTGCACTCGTTTCCGCAATGTATTAACTACTTTGAGACCGTAAATACATTGTAAAAATGCTAGCAGTAAATGGCAACCTTTTGCGCATATTTTAAAGACACCATTGAAGAGGCGTCAATTCTAGCGCAAAAACAAACGCAAAAAATGGCACAAAATTTATTGCATCGCGCTTCGCTGCAAAAAGAAAAAAAATTGCAACATGGTCCAGGCAATGCTAAACCTTCGCTAACACGTTAGAACATAGGTTAGCGTGATTTTAGCCCTTTTCTCATTAGCGCGGGATATTTCATTTCCCTGTGTGTGTCCTACATGTGGGAAAATATTGAAACACACGGATTCACACAAAAGCAAAACCTTTTGCATGTTCTGAATGTGGCCGGTTCTTTAGCTTGAAGTTGAATCTTAAAGGACAACTCCACCCTCACAAGAACATCTTTTGGAAAGAATGGCCTCTTTAAAATATGTTGATATATCATAGTTTGTCCTATGAATTCATTACTGTATGCCTGCTATGCTTCTGGGTGCCTCATGGAAACTGAGCAATTTAGAAACCTGTACTGAGCCTGGGCATGCTCAGAAGAGGCAGACAGGATTAACATTGTCATTGGCTGTGATGTCATCTGTCAAATCCATAACTGACAGTTACTAACTGGAAGAACCAGGAAGCAGAAACAGGGACAACCGGACATTGTGCAGGATTTCAGGTTAGACTTATATATTTCACATTTCAAACTATTACCGTTTAGGGTTTGGGGGGATAATTTACCTGTATGTAAGTTTTTATTTTGGGGTTGAACTTGCCCTTTAAAGGATAAATATGAAGTTAGAATCAATTGGAAGCTGCAGCTTTAAAAAAAAACCACTTGCTATATTTTTTACCCCCCTAAGAGTTAAAGTTGCTGACATCTTGTTAAGTGACAGAGATTGCACGAGTTACCCCAATCCTGTGACCTGAAGAGAACTCACCCACAATTTTCACCCATATACTTTTATGCATTTATTGATACACACTCATATCTTGCCGGGGAAGAAACCACACCACACATTATTTTAAGTGGCAAATTATGGGAGGTCATTTTATTACAACAAACAAGAACACATATGTACAATGTCAGAGTCCCCTTCTCTCCTAAATGCGGTCTGCCTCCCCTGTGCCTTACTGGTATTGTATTTGGCTTTCTTAGCCCCCAATCCTTATCCGCCCTTTCCATCTGAGTCCCCTGCACATCAGCTGGCACACCTTTAGGGAGGGCAAGACCAAATTTCGCCCTTCCCTAGCCTTCAACAACCCTCTTTCTGTCCTCCATGACCTCCGGAATGTTTTCCAAGGCTCGTCCTCACTTCTCAGGGATGGGAGGGTGGGAAACAAAAGGAAAAAAGGTTATCAAAGGAAAAACATTTCTGTTGTCCTCCTATATAGACAAAGGCAAACCCTCCTCCCATGGGAGGACTGGCCCAGAAGGCTGAGGGCGCAAATGCCCCCCGGGCTGGTCTGCAATGAAAAATTTGGGCTGCCCCAGAAGATATAAGTAAATGCTTGAAAGGAACAGCGCACACCTATAGCTCTAACATGGGCAAGGAACAGGAAACTTCTGCTCCTTCAGGTCGTTTACCAGTCAGCCCTCCAGTTCAATAGTCAGTGTTGTCAGCCCTTCAGTTCATTAGCCGTGTCATCAGCCC
The DNA here is from genome assembly GCA_019447015.1 of Hymenochirus boettgeri. Taxonomy (NCBI): domain Eukaryota; kingdom Metazoa; phylum Chordata; class Amphibia; order Anura; family Pipidae; genus Hymenochirus; species Hymenochirus boettgeri. The sequence goes on from CM033474.1 coordinate 26,312,226, forward strand.
ATAAGTTCATCAGTGTTTTCAGCCCTCAATTGCATTAACCAGTGTTGGCAGCCCTTCATATTGTTAGCCAGTGTAAGTCAACCCTCATTAGCTGTGTTCTCAGCCCTCTAGTTCATTAGCCAGTGTAAGCCATCCCCCGAGTTAATTATTAAGTGTTTCCAGCCCTCCAGTTCATTAGCTGGTCTTATTCAGCCCTCCAGTTCATTGCTTAGTGATTCGGATCCTCACCCTGAGTTCTTGGAAGGGGGAGGGAAAAGATTTTAGGACTATCATTTGTCCTTTAACCACATCATACACTTGAAAATGTAAAATGGGAACAGTGGTCTTAAAAAAAGGCGTAACTTAAAGTGTGTGACCTTAGCAAAGTGGGCCTGGGCAAAAATGTTGCGATCTAACATGAATGGGTCACTTGGTTGTATTTGCCAGCCAGGCCAAAAGGTCCCAGTCCTCCCCTGCCTCCTCCGTTCCTCTAACTTCGCCCTGCCCCTTTTTCGCACCTGGCCTATGTAAGTGGATCCCCTGTCCCTTACTTTGATCCATTCCCCCATCTGAAACTAGACCCTCTGCAATCCTGTTCCTTATCTGCGTTCAGTCGCAGCCCTGCCCCCGGTTAGCGCATGTGACGTGACGTCAGTGTATGCAGCACTTGCAGCATGTACACCGTGACGTCATGCGGAAGTGCACAGACCGATCATGCATTACCAAATGAGGCTAGCAAATCAGGATCTAGATTAAAAAGGGCGGGTCTAACTAATCAACTAGTGATAAACAAGATGTCAGCAACTTTAACTCTACCAAGGAAGGCTCTGTTTTTTTAAAGCTGCAGCTTCCTATTGACCCTAACTTCAATTTATAGCAGTGGCGGCGCTATGTTAAAACATTCGGGGCATGTGCCCCAGATATTTGGCAAAGTTCCCGGCCTCCCGCTACACTGACTTCTCACTGGTGTCTAGATGATAGACACATAGAGAAAAAGAGGAACATAGCGTTAGTAAGATATATAGATAGATGCACAGACAGAATTAGATTGATAGACAGAGATAGATAGATACACACAGACAGAGTTAGATTGATAGATGGATAGATGGATAGATAGATAGATAGATACACACAGACAGAGTTAGATATATATATATATATATATATATATACAGTCTGTATAAACGGAGGCACTCACAGGACTTCACAGGCAATCGAGTGTTTATTCAAGTGGGTTTACATGTTTCCGCCCCAAGAGCGGGGCCGTCATCAGAACATCTGAAAACTGTGCTCTAAAAGTTTAAATGCCATGATCCTCCAATCACCCGAGTGAGGGGGCGTGTGACGATAATGTCAGTGTGGGAGCAGCCAATACGGAACAAAGACTGTGTAATAGGTAAGAATGACTAAGGGTGTGTCACAAGCTATGGCACACACCAATAGAACTGAAGACATCTGATCAGTAGCCGCCCACCTGTGCACCAGTGAAATGTCTGTTTAACCCCATAGGGACAGAATTGCAGAGAAAATAGCCTAAGATCCGATCCAAACATCGTGGAGATAAAGTGTCAAAGTGCATAAAAGTGGACAATGCTGGTTCAAGATATAACCTCAAACGTCAACACGTACAAAAAACATGAACATGAAAGAATGTCTAACGAACAAGAATACCTACTGAAACAATGTTAATAAATATATATCGTATAAATATCATATAAATAATGGCGCTAAGTTCATAGAAATATACGGCCTCAACTCGCCAGGAAGCTGCAACAATAGTCGCTATGTTGCAAAAGCTGTAAGTATTGGGCTTAAGCATAAAAAGATATTTTTTACCTCGAAGCTTATGTGTCTGCACATGTCAGCGACACTGTGTTCGACGAGCACACTGTTCTAAGAACTTATAAATACTCAAGTTCATGTGTTCTCAAGATAGATAGCTTGAGAAAGGTCTAAGACAAAGACCGAAACGTCGCTATCTGGTTCGTTGCACATGAAATAAAAGTTGTAACATTTTTTTCACAAGTCCTGTGAGTGCTCTGCATCTTATTACAAGGTTGGATACTTAAGGAATCTACAGTAGCACCCAGGCCCTATATCGTTGGAAGGTAGAGTGCACACTAGGTACTACAGGCACTCTAGCTACAGACCTAGCGATTTTTCCTCCTGACCGACCTTTTGATACTTTCGACCGGTCAGCCAGGAGGAATGACTGTTGGTCGCGGCAAAAGCAGCCGCGTCCGATAGTCACTGCGACCGATCGTGCGGCCATAGAGGACCGCACGATCGGACGAGGTTTTCCACCCTGTCCGATCGATCTTTCGTCCGATTCGGACAAACGGTCGATCAGACATGGGCACATTCGGATGCGATAATTTCGGTCCGATCGGTCGATCGGACCGAAATATCTCATGTGTGTACCCAGCTTTACTCTTTTGTGATAGATAGATAGATAGATAGATAGACAGAGTTAGATAGATAGATAGATAGATAGATAGAAAGACAGAGTTGGATAGATAGATAGATAGATAGATAGATAGATAGATAGATAGATAGATAGATAGATAGATAGACAGAGTTAGATAGATAGACAGAGTTAGATAGGCAGAGTTAGATAGATAGATAGATAGATAGATAGACATAGTTAGATAGATAGATAGATAGATAGATAGATAGACAGAGTTAGATAGATAGATAGATAGATAGAGATAGATAGATAGACAGAGTTAGATAGATAGACAGATAGACAGAGTTAGATAGATAATAGATAGATAGATAGACAGACAGACAGAGTTAGATAGATAGTGATAGATAACAACGTTAGATAGATAGATAGATAGATATATAGAGTTAGTTAGTTAGTTAGTTAGATAGACAGGTTAGATAGATAGATAGATACACAGACAGAGTTAGATAGATAGATGATAGATGAAAGATAGATAGATGATTGATAGATGATAGATTAGATTGATGATAGATGATAGATTGATAGATTCGTGATAGATAGATGATAGATAGATAGATGATCGATAGATGATATAGATAGATGATAGATAGATGATAGATAGCTACACACAGACAGAGTTAGATAGATTGATCGATAGATAGATAGATGATAGATAGATGATAGATACACACACACACAGAGATAAATAGATAGATAGATAGTAAATAGATAGACAGAGATAGATAGATAGATAGATAGATAGAAAGATAGACAGAGTTAGATAGATAGATAGACAGAGTTAGATAGATAGACAGAGTTAGATAGATAGATAGATAGATAGATAGATACACAGACAGAGTTAGATAGATAGATACACAGACAGAGTTAGATAGATAGATATATAGATTATAGATGATAGATAGAAGATTGATGATATAGAAGATAGATGATAGAAAGATGATAGAGAAGATTAGATAGATATATTGATGATAGATAGATAGATGATAGATAGATATATAGATGATAGATACACACACACAGACACTGAGTTAGATAGATAGATAGGCAGAGTTAGATAGATAGATAGATAGATAGATAGATAGATAGATAGATAGATAGACAGAGTTAGATAGATAGATAGACAGTTAGATAGACAGATAGATAGATAGATAGATAGATAGATAGATAGAGTTAGATGGATAGATAGATAGATAGATAGATAGATATAGTTAGATAGATAGACACAGTAAGATAGATAGATAGATAGATAGATAGATAGATAGATAGATAGATAGATAGACAGACAGAGTTAGTTAGTTGGATAGATAGACAGACAGAGTTAGATAGATAGATAGATAGATAGATAGATAGAGTTAGATAGATAGATAGACAGAGTTAGTTAGTTAGTTAGATAGATAGACAGAGTTAGTTAGATAGATAGATAGACAGGTAGATAGACAGATAGATAGATAGATAGATAGATAGACAGACAGAGTTAGATAGATAGATAGATAGATAGATAGATAGACAGAGTTAGATAGATAGATACACAAGACAGAGTTAGATAAATAGATTATAGATAGATAGATAGATGATAGATAGATGATAGATAGAAGTAGATGATAGATAGATAGATGATAGATAGATAGATAGATAGTAGATATACTGATGATAGATAGATTGATAGATGATAGATAGATGATAGATAGATAGATAGATACCCAACAGACAGAGATAGATAGATACACAGAGTTAGTTAGATAAATGATAGATAGATAGATAGATAGATAGATAGATAGATGATAGATAGATGATAGATAGATATATTGATGATAGATCGATAGATGAGAGATGATAAATAGATAGATGATAGATACACACACACACACAGACAGAGATAGATAGATAGACAGATAGATAGACATAGTTAGATATATAGATGTTAGATAGAGTGAGATAGATAGACAGAGTTATATAGATAGAGAGACAGAGTTATATAGATAGAAAGATAGAAGTTAGATAGATAGACAGAGATAGATAGATAGATAGATAGACTGAGTTAGATAGATAGACTGAGTTAGTTAGATAGATAGATAGATTGATAGTTAGACAGAGTTATATAGATAGATAGAAAGAGATAGATAGATAGATAGAGTCAGTTGGATAGATAGATAAATAGATAATAGATATATAGATAGATAATACATAGATAGATAGATAGATAGATAGATAGATAGATAGATAGATGGATATAGATAAATAGATAGATAGATAGATGATAGATGTGTAGATAGACAGATGATAATATGTAATATATATGTTATATATATATATATAGATAGATAAATAGATAGATATAGATAAAGATAGATAGATAGATAGATGATAGATAGATAGAAAAGGAACGGGTGCCATTTACCAGCTTCTTTCAATACAGAGATTACAGAAATTAATGGGAAAGGGTCCCATGTACTAGTTTATGGCAATACAGAGATTGAAGGGAAAGGGTGCCATTTATCAGTTTCTTCCAATACAGATATTAAAGGGAAAGGGTGCCATTTACCAGTTTCTTTCAATACAGATATTAATTGGAAAGGGTGCCATTTACCAGTTTATGTCAATACAGATATTAATGGGAAAGGGTGCCATTTACCAGTTTCTTCCAATACAGATATTAATGGGAAAGGGTGCCATTTACCAGTTTCTTTCAATACAGATATTAATGGGAAAGGTTTCCATTTACCGTTTTATGTCAATACAGATATTAAAGGGTATGTCCACCCTTCATTTACATTTTTAGTATTTAATAGTAAATGTGCCCCCAGCCCCAACTGCTATAATAATTTTCTTTAAAAGTCCCCAGATAGTTACTTACCATGCCTCGCTCCTTAGCCGCACTGGCCCGGGCCTCTGCTTGCACGGAAATGCAAGCAGGGGGCGGGACCGGCAGACGCGTCTGTGATTGGCTGCGAGGCAGCCAATCAGGGATGCAGCTTCTGGCTTTTCAGTGTGGTGAAGGAGCGAGGCATGGTAAGTAACTATCTGGGGACTTTCTAAGAAAATTATTATAGCGGTTGGGGCTGGGGGCACATTTACTATTATATACATAAAGGGATTTACGCTAGAGGGAGGGAGACCAGAGTGGGTGGGAGAGGGAGGAGGGAAATGGCTGAACTGCGCATGGCAAAATTCTCCCGGAGGGAAGACAGGAGGCAAAGTCCTATATGGATTCCGCTCTCCTCCTGGGAGCCACTTTTTTGGACTGGGGGGGGGGGGGGGTTACTGGAGAACCACTTGGAGCTGGGATGTAAGGTAAGGATTTTATCGCACTACACATTGGGGCCAGTAGTGGGAGGTATTGTAGTTTTGGGGGTGGACATGCCGTTTAATAGGAAAGGGTGCCATTTACCAGTTTATGTAAATACAGAGATTAAAGGGAAAGGGTGCCATTTACCAGTTTCTTTCAATAAAGATATTAAAGGGAAAGGGTGCCATTTACCAGCTTCTTTCAATACAGAGATTAAAGGGAAAGGGTGTAATTTACTAGTTTCTTTCAATACAGAGATTAAAGGGAAAGGGTGCCATTTACCAGTTTCTTTCAATACAGAGATTAAAGGGAAAGGGTACCATTTACCAGTTTCTTTCAATACAAATATTAATGGGATAGGGTGCCATTTACCAGTTTATGTCAATACAGAGATTAAAGGGAAAGCCATTTACCAGCTTCTTTCAATACAGAGATTAAAGGGAAAGTGTGCCATTTACCAGTTTCTTTCAATACAGAGATTAATGGGAAAGGGTGCCATTTTCCAGTTTCTTTCAATACAGATATTAATGGGAAAGGGTGCCATTTACTAGTTTCTTTCAATACAAAGATTAAAGGGAAAGGGTACCATTTACTAGTTTATGGCAATACAGAGATTAAAGGGAAAGGGTTCCATTTACCAGTTTTTTCCAATACAGATATTAAAGAGAAAGGGTGCCATTTACCAGTTATGTCAATACCAGATATAATGGGAAAGGGTGTCATTTACCAGTTTCTTTCAATACAGAGATTTAAAGGGAAGGGGAGCCATTTACCATTTTTTTCAATCACAGAGATTAAAGGGAAAGGGTGCCATTTACAGTTTAGTCATACAGAGATTAAAGGGAAAGGTGCAACTTAAGTTTGTGTCAATACAGAGATGTAATGGGAAAGGGTGCCATTACCAGTTTCTTTAAATAAAGAGATTGAAGGAAAGGGTGCCAGATTACCAGTTTCTTTCAATAAAGAGATTAAAGGGATGGGTGACATTACCAGTTTCTTTCAATAAAGAGATTGAAGGGAAAGGGTGTGCCATTTACCAGTTCTTTCAATAAAGAGATAAAGGGAAAGGGTGTCATTACCGTTTATTTCAAAAAAAGAGATTGAAGGAAGAAAGGTTGTGCCATTTACCGTTTCTTCACCCATCAATGATGATTAAAGGTGAAAGGGTGCATTTACAAGTTTATTTCCAGTTCTTTTCAATAATACAGAGATTTTAAAGGGAAAAGGTGGCCATTTACCAGTTTCTTTCAATTACAAATATGAATTGGGATAGGGGCTACCATTTACCAAATTTATGGCAATACAGGAGATAAAAGGCAAAGGGTGCCTTTACCAGCTTCTTTCAATACAGAGAGTACAGAAATAAATGGGAAAAAGTAGTCCCATCTTACAGTTTATGGGGCAACTACAGAGATTGAAACGGGAAAGGCATGCTTATAGTTTCCCAATTAGGATAAGTGCCATTTACAGTTCTTCAAACAGATCTATAAAGGAAAAGGTTGCCATTACCCGGTTCTTGTCAATACAATTATTAATGGGAAAAAGGGTGCCATTACACCGTTTATGTACCATGAAAGATATTAAATGGGAAAGGGTTGCCATACCCGATTAAAGGGAAAGGGTGCCATTTACCAGTTTCTTTCAATACAGAGATTAAAGGGAAAGGGTGCCATTTACCAGTTTCTTTCAATACAGAGATTAAAGGGAAAGGGTGCCATTTACCAGTTTCTTTCAATACAGAGATTAAAGGGAAAGGGTGCCATTTACCAGTTTGCCCAAAACATTACTTACCTTCCCTCTTTCCTCCGCCGCGCTGCTAGGCCCTCTGCTTGCGAGAAAATGCAAGCAGAGGGGCAGGACCGGCAGTCGCGTCTGTGATTGGCGGAGTGGCAGCCAATCACGGACGTGGCTGCCGGGAGTTCAGTGCGGCGGAGAAAGAGGGAAGGTAAGTAATGTTTTGGGCATTTTCAGATAATACAAATATAGCGGTTGGGGCTGGGGGGACAGGGGGAATGTTATGTAAAAAGATTTTTACACTAGGGGGAGGGAATCCTAAGGAGGAGAGGGAGGAAGAGGCGGGAGAAAGGCTGTGTACGCATGCCAACTTCTCCGGAGGCCAGATAGGAGGCAGAGTCCTATATGGACTCTGCTATCCTCCTGGTGGCAGTTTTTTGGGCTACAGGAGAACCATATGGAGCTGGGATGTGAGGTAAGGATTACACTACACTACACAATGGGGCCAGTAGTGGGGGGGGATTATAGTTTTGGGGGTGGACATGCCCTTTAAAGGGTAAGGGAACCATTTACTAGTTTCCTTTATTAGAGTGATCAAAGGGATGACATTTCCCCCCCTTCCTTTTCCTCTAAGATAAGAGGATATTTAATATTTAAATACATTGTTTATATTATATATTTAAGTATAACAAGAAGAAACAGTCATCATTTTTTATCAATTTAAAATATTTTATTATGTATCACTTTAAACACAGGCACTTTACATTGCACTTTTTAGAACATTAGATAAAATGGGTATACTAATATGTGCTTTTTATATATATGGATACTTTTTCATACACTGATGTTGTTTTATGGAATATTATATCTAACATCATTTCCATATTTTAACCACCAGAGGTCTCACTTTTGATGTTTTTACTAATCACTATTTGTTGACTCAGCCATTTATAGTACAAGCAGCTCAAGAATGTTTAAGTCCAAAATGCATCACCTTACATTTATCAACATTGAATCTTATCTGCCACTTAGCAGCCCAATGTTACAATCTATCTAGATCCCCCTGCAACGATTGCACATCCTCTGAAGTGTTTAATGGTCGACAAAGTTTTGTATCGTCAGCAAACACAGAAATGTTGCTGACAATACCCACTTCCAAATCATTAAAAAATAGATTAAATAGAAGCGGCCCCAACACAGAACCCTGTGGCACCCCACTTCGCACTTTAGTCCATAATGATGAAGCCCCATTAACAACTATTCTCTGCATCCTATTCATTAACCAATTTTCTATCCATGTACAAATGTGTCTCCCCAGACCAACAGACCTTAGTATACTTAGTCGCCCTATGGGGAAACTGTATCAAACGCTTAGTAAAATCCAAGTAACTACATCTACTGCTATGCCAGAGTCTAATTTCTACTTCCTCATAAAAGCCAAGCAAGTTAGCTGCAAGATCTATCCTCCTAAATCCATGCTGGTACTACTTATAATGTCAGTCCTTGAAAATACTCTAGACACATGTCCCTTATTAAACTTTCCAGGATCTTCCCACCAATGAAGTTAAACTTACAGGCCTGTATTACCTGGCTGTGAATGACTACCCTTTTGAATATTGATACTACATAAGCTTTTTTACAATCCAGAGGCAGGATCCCAGACATGATGAAATCTGAGAAAATAAGTAACAATGGCCTGGGGAAAAAAACGTAGCACCCTAAGGACCCGAGGATGTATTTTATCCATTCTAGGAGCTTTATTAATTGTAACCTTATTTAGTTGCTTCTGAACCATATCCTTGGTTAACAAAAGTGCAATTGCATCCTTTATACCATTATCTGCAGATTAGTTTTGGGGGTGGACATGCCTTTTGAAGATCATGGTGCGTGATCTAGTCTAAATGGTTGGGTTCTGCGTTTGGATTTGTAGTTTGTTTGGAGTACAGAAGTGCCCTGCTTTAGCTCCTGTCCGTTCCTTGGGGGGCACGGCCAGGTGTCGAGAGATAGAGAACCACAGGGAATATTGAAGCCCCATTCTAGTTGAAAAGAATGCTAGATAACAACAAATATATATTTCTGCATACTGTTCAGTTAATCAAACTATTGTCATTGTACTGTATTGAAGTTGATGATGCTGGTGAAGATACATCCAGATGAACCTGTTACCACATTCATTACTGGTGAAGTTTGCAAAAATTTTTACACGATTTTTCAAACGATTTTTTCATGTATGAACCTTCTGATGAACCTTCAAATTTGACGGCTGTCTGAAGTGTTTCCCACACTCATCACATTTATATGGTTTCTCTCCAGTGTGTATTCGTTTGTGAATCCTAAATGATGTACTATTAGAAAAGGTTTTCCTGCACTTTTGACATTTAAATAGGGTCTCACCGGTATGACTCAAAAGATGTAACTTAAGCTTGCTGCAGCTCCTGAAGCTTTTCCCACATTCAGTACAGACATAAGGTTTCTCCTCTGTGTGCATTAACTGATGGCTTTGAAGTCCATCTTTGCGACTGAACTTTCTCCCACACTCTAAACATTCAAAAGGTTTCTCCCCTGTGTGTGTGAGCATGTGTCTATGGAGATGTCTTGATTCACGGAATTTCTTTTCACACACTGTGCACGCAAAAGGCCTCTCTCCTGTATGAGAAAGAAGGTGGTTTTTGAGGCTTGATTTATATCTGAAACTTTCTCCATTCAACACAGGCATGTGGCTTCACACAGTGTGAACCAACTGATGATTCTAAGGTCAATTTTTAATAGAACCTTTTCCTGCATTCTTTACATTCAAACGGCTTTTCCCAGCATGCTTTAAACTTGTGTGAAGCTCATATTCTGCCATTGGCGAAAGGATTTATCACTCCCCACAGAAAAATGCTTTATCTCAGTGTGTGTCTTTAAGTGGAGCTTCGATTCTTTTCTGACAGGAAAGTTTTCTCACACTCGTACAAGGAATACGGGCCTCCCCTGTGTGGGTCCTAACATGTGAAACTAAATTCCTCTTATCCTTGTAACCAATTCCACACTCAGAACAGACAAAAGGTTTCTCCCCGGTGTGAACTAACTGGTGTCCTTTGAGTGTAGATTTAACAGTAAACCTTTCCCACAAGTGGCACATTCAAATGGTTTCTCCCCAGTGTGAATTAACCGATGCTGAACAAGTCTGTATTTCCTACTGAACTGTTTTCCACATTCAGAACACTTAAATTCTTTAATCCCAGTATGAATTAACTGATGTGACTTTAAATGGTCCTAATCCGAAAACATTTCCCACACTCTTTACACTCAAATGGTTTCTCTCCAGTGTGGACACGCTGATGAATATTTAGACTCGACTTTAATCTGAAGGACTTTCCACATTCAGAACAGGAAGTGGTTTCTCTCCTGTGTGAACATACTGGTGAATTCGGAGACGGTATTTGGTTACAAATAATTCCCGCATTCCATACACTATAACGTTTTTTTCCTGTGTGAACAGTACAATGGTCATGGTAAGTTCTGTCTGCGGCAAAGCTTTGTCCCATTCCCCCAAACATATGGCTTCACTCCAGTGGATCCTTTGGTGAATTTTAAGACCAGCCTTGAATCTAAAGAACGGCCCACATTCAGAGCAAACAAAAGGTTTTCTTTCTTAGTGTGAATCCGCATGTTGCTGAATAAGAATAACTTGTTTTTCAGTATTTCCCACATGTAGGACACACATTAGTTTTTTCCTTTAGGTGGACTTTCTGATGTTTATAAAAGTTTCTTTTCCATAAAAACCTTTCATTGCACACAGGCAGGTAATGGTTTTTCCCCAGTATGAAGCCACCGGTGAGCTTGAAGGATCACTTTGGCCGAAAAATATTTTCACACACAGAGCAACCAAATGGCCTCCCTGTGTGAATACGTTGTGGGTGACAAGTTCTCTGTTTACTACCAAAACCGGCTCTTACACTTTATACACACAAAAGGTCTCACAATGTTGTGGGTTCGAGAGATCACTCTCTGCTTTGTGCTTGTGTACTCTCCTTATAACATCACAGTTTAATGGGGAAGTTCTGGTTTTATCATTTTGATACAATCTCGTTTTCTTCCGTTTTATGGTGAGTTTCTTGTAGCCTGCCATTCCTTAGATCTTGTTTAACTATACATCTATTCATCTTGTTCTCTTCTTTATTCCTGTTCCATATGGAATTAATCTGTATCGTGTGTTTTACTGACACGTTTATTCTTCTCTGTAATAGGCCAGTTCTCTGAAAAAAAAAGGATGGAAATGTTAATCATTCAAATAATTATTTGTTATTTCTTTATTATTTGTAGGGACGGAAATGTCCTTTATAGAGAAAGTAAACGTTAACTAGAAAGGGAAAGTTTAAAGGGGAAGTTCAGTGCAAATACATGTACTTTCAAGAAAAAGAGCGAGTATTTTTTCATCTAATGACAACCTGCCCATTCAGCAATTTTGTCTGTGTATAAATAAATGCAACCGAAATACTGACTTCCTGTTTTGCAGGACCCCTAATAGAGACCGTTATGGTCTTGTCCTTGACCCAGCACCTGGGTTGATTCAGTTGCTCAGTAGAGCAACTGAATCAACCCAGTTGACCCATCCAACAGCCAATCAGTAGAAATTACTGTTAGGAACATTCCAAGGAAGTGGTGCATCCTGGGAAGAAGAAGGACCTGAAATGGCACTGTTCAGAGTACACTCCAGCACACCGATGTTGGCTGTATGCCAGACAATTAAGTAGGTGCTATCCCCCTAGCCCTCCACTCCAAGGGACAAATAGTTCTATAGCACAAGGAAAATGATAATGGAGGAGCACACTAATCAGGTGAATCCAAAAATGTGTTTATTTAAAACAACATACACAACGTTTCGGGACGCACTGTCCCTTCCTCAGGTACCTGAGGAAGGGACAGTGTGTCCCGAAACGTCAACAGCAAGGAACAGCAAAGGGTATGAAATCAACTGATTTTTCAAAATGGAAGAGAATATGTAGAATAACTAAGAAGGCATTACACAAACTAACAATTTAACAAATATTGATCATTTTCACTGAACTGTCCCTTTAAGTATAAACTTTGAATTTGGCTTGAAAGGCCGCATTTTGGAAGGGAATGTGTGTGTTTTGCTGCAGATTTTAAAACTCAGTAATGCCAATGATGAAGACATTATTGTTTTTAATTACCCTTTAAATATGTCTGTCACATGAATTAAAGGCAGGTCAGTTGGTGTGTGTACTCGTGTTAGGTTGGGGGATAAAAGACTAACTTTTTTGATTGTTGGTCAAAATGTGTTTTTTTTTACTATACTTACACTTTAAATATAATTGCCACATGAATGAATGGGTACCTCAGTTGGTGTATGTACCTGTTTCAGGTTGGAAGTTAAAAAAAACAAACTTTTTTGTTGATTGGTCAAAATTAGTTTATTTGACTTTAGTTACCCTTTAAGTATGGCTGCAACAATAATGGAGGGATAGGTCAGTAGGTGTGTGCACCTGTCTCAGGTTGGGGGTTAAAAAAACAAACTTTTTTGATTATTGATCAAAATTAGTTTTTTTACTTTAGTTACCCTTTAAGTATGGCTGTCACAGTAATGGATAAGTAGACCAGTAGGTGAGTGTACCTCTGTTGGGTTGGGGGTTAAAAAAAACAAACTTTATTGATGATTAGTCAAAAAAGTTTTTGACTATAGTTACCCTTTAAATATGGCTGCCATGAAAATGGAAGGGTAGGTCAGTAGGTTGTCGGTTGGGGGTTAAAAAAACAAACTTTTTTGATGATTGTTAAAAATTAGCTTTTTTGACTTTAGTTACCCTTTAATGTAAAGGATAAGTAGATCAGTAGGTGTGTGTACCTGGAACTGGTTGAGGGGGTATGTCTTATTTGTGTTTACAATCATAAAGCCATCTTATTGAGGTTAAATCTAAATTAGTATGGCAGCCACAGGAATGGAGGTTGGGGGTATATGTTTTTGCATGTAAGACTATATAACTAACTTTCATTAATGATTGAATAACTTAGTTTTTTGACTAGTTACCCTTTAAGTATGGCTTCCATGGGAATGGAAAGGTAGGTCAGTAGGTGGGTGTACCTGGGTCTGTGTGGGGGGTTGGGGGTATCACCATTTGTATTTATGACCATGAAAAAAATGTTTTGAAATATCCACATTTGAGGATTGTTACCATTATAATGGTGATCCTCTGCACTCGTCCACCGTGGGTGCACACCCTCCGAATAGTCCAACCCTTAATGGACATATATCATAGGAAACAGCAGGAAACGAGGTCGCACTCCAAAGTAGATTACTTCAATTATTGTAACCACCATATATCACAACGTTTCGGGGGAAACTGCCCCCTTCCTGAGGAAGGGGGCATGTTTCCCCCGAAACGTTGTGATATATGTGTGGTTTACAATAATTGAAGTTAATCTACTTGGAGTGCGACCCTCGTTCCTTGCTGTTTCCTATTGTTCCATTATAGTCTATGGGGATGTCTCTTTTCCGTCCCGTACGCTCCACGGTTCCTTGCTGGTCCCCTTCTCCTTTGCCCCCACTTTCATGTCTCTAGCTCAAAAACAGTGGGAGGAATAAGGTCCAAAAAAGCGAAGAATAAAACCGTAAGAAGAAATAGAACAGGAATTTGGCTCTTCAAGCCAAATTAATAATAAGACAGCTGATATATTTCCTCCTGCCACAGTCACTCTACGTAGTGTTGTTTAAATACTCAATAAAAGGACATTCTCACCTAAAACAAAATTGTCTAATTTGTAAGTCACAGCTCTCTAAAATCCATTTCATGTAAAACAAAGGAAGCAACAGGGTCCAGATCCCAGATATGTAACCCTGCTATAGAAAGGAGTCCAGATTTAAGAATCAATGACTAGTGCCGCAATGGTTTATGGTTGATGTTACACTTATTGTAGTGAGAAACATTGCAGGAACTCTACAGGTTAAAGTAATGTAGGGCCACCTTTAGGTGAATGTAGGCATGTATTGTGCTGTATATTAAAAATACAGTGAGCTTGTTACAAATACAGTGAGCTTGTTACAAATACAGTGAGCTTTTACAAATGTGTCTTCGCTAATCACAATTGTATTTCTGCAAATAGTTTTTAACTGACTGTGTCTATAATGTTTGTGCATGACACTTAAAAGATTTAAGGTTCGTACACATGTGCCGACCAGCGACGCATGATGTGTATGAATTGTGCGGTGTAGGGGCACTTTCTCAGCCGAAATGGTCGCTTGTTTGACATCCGCCCGGCTGGCAATGATCCCCGAGCAAATGGCTGTTTCGGCCGAGAAAGTGTCCATACACGACATGATTATCGGCCGTTCATACACATCGTGCGTTGCGAGCAATGCTATATGGGCCATATTTCTGGTTCGTTAATACATCAAATAGCATAGGGTTTGCACTATTTTGGTGCTGGCGGTTGCACTCTCGGGGCTTAGATAAAAACAGGCAGGGAGATTCAATAAAGTTCTTATCGTATAAAATGGTGCTAATTCTGTCCCAACCAATCAGAACTTATGTAACATTTGAAAGCTAACATCTGATTGGTTGGGGCAAAATTAGCACCATTTTAAATGATAAGAACTTTTATTGAATAACCCCCATAATATTTTATTATAAACTGATAAAAAAGATGCGTGATCTACGCGTTTCAGCAACATGTTCCATCGTCTTTAAAAAGCTTGATACCCAGGGATCTTGGAAGTCTGCAGAGGAGGGAGTCATATATATATATATATATATGTACCTGTAATCCTGACGACGGTCCCGGGCGGACTAAAACGTGTAGATGTAAAGCTGGGTTACAAAAACCCAGCTGATGCTCGATCTATTGATACTCTGTTTGCTTCTTTATATGGATTCAGCACCCTGGTAGATGTATCTGAAGCGGAGTGCAATCTACCATAACTGTTGGTATATATATGTGTATATATATATATATATATATATATATATATATATCGCCAAACTCCTCTTGCACTCCTCCGTCTTGTCAATAGCCCAGGTGCCGTACCGGAAAGCAACTTATCCAAAACCATCAGAACCCAGGGCACTCACGGGACTTGTACCGAATATCGTATAACACTGTCGGAACTGCGATGTTCCGACAGTGTTATACGATATTCGGTACAAGTCCCGTGAGTGGCCCTGGTTCTGATGGTTTTATTATAATATTATATATATATATACATATATTATATACTAGCAAAAGTGTGCCCGTTGTGTCACAGTGGGTTTTTATGTGTTAATTTTATATAGTTTAATTGGCTGGAGTGTTAGTTACATATATTTATTAAATATATTAATATTAATAAGTGTAAGCAACCCCCACTTACAAGGCCCTCCATATTAGGGTAGACCTATCTAAGAATGACATATTTTAAGTAATAATGCTGTTATTTTTGTAGTGTAATTATTATGTTTAAGATAAGTTTTACCTAATGATAACTTCCCGCGGCACTTGGAGCCTTTCCCGGTAGTTCCGTCTTCCAGGGGTAGTTTGCGGCTGGTTGCGGCTGAAACAGGCCCCGCCGCGATTGTTGGAGGCTCCACGGGCTTCCCGCGGCACTTGGAGCCCTTCCCGGTAGTTCGTCTTCCAGGGGTAGTTTGTGGTTGTCCGCGGCCGAAAACCAGGCTCCCAGGCCCCGCCGCGAGTGTTGGGAGGCTCCGCGGGACTTCCCGCGAACTTGGAGCTCTTCCTGGTAGTTTCCAACTTCCAGGGGGTGTTTGCGTGTTGTCGCGGATGAAAACCAGGCTCCCAGGCCCCGCCGCGAGTGTTGGAGGCTCCGCGGCACTTGGAGCCTTTCCCGGTAGTTCTGTCTTCCAGGGGTGTTGTGCGGTTGTTCGCGGCCAAAAACCAGGCTCCCAGCCCTGCCGCGAGTGTTGGGAGGCTACGCGGGGCTCCATCGGCACTTGGAGCCCCAGACCAGGTGCTGTCAAGTTGTATACATACAATACTGTACACACATTAACTCCCTCCTCCAGCTAATCCCAGGGCTCTCAAGCAGGAACAGCAGCGTCTCAATACCTAGCAACATCAGGGATCGCCCACCATTTCTATAGGCAATGCCTTCTCTCCCAGTTAAACGAACACTATTGGCTTTTACCTGGATTACGACCAATGTGGAAGGGCTTTGTTAGATGCTGTACTTTACACACATGCGGCAGTAAGGAGGAACCTGGTGCTTGTTTAATATGGGGTATTCCTATTGCCTGCTAGAATACAGTCGGCCACTATTACAGTAATGTGACAATTTATAATATGTACTACCGGAAGCTGACATTGTGAGCACTGCTGCTAACAGAATAGGAGAAAGAGACAGAGAAATTGACAGAGAGAGACAGACAGACAGAAAGAGAGAGACAGACAGACAGAGAGAGAGACAGACAGAGAGAGACAGACAGAGAACAGAGGGAGGAGACAGAGAGAGAGACAGGAGAGAGACAGAAGACAAACAGAGAGAGACAACAGAGAGAAGAGACAGACAGTGTCGTTTGGCCACACCCACCCGCTTCCACACACATTGCATCAGGATGTGAAGCACTCTCCCACAATGCAATACAGCTGGATATCATCTACACTTACTGGAAAGCAAACTTGTTTTGATTGGCCATTAACTCGCACATGCTCAGTAAGTCCCTCCCCCAATGCAATACAGCTGGATATCATCTATTTACTGGGAAAGCAAAGTTTCTTTGATTGGCCATTAACTCGCACATGCTCAGTAAGTCTCTCCCACAATGCAATACAGCTGGATATCATCTACACTTACTGGGAAAGCAAACTTTCTTTTGATTGGCCATTAACTCGCACATGCTCAGTAAGTCTCTACCACAATGCAAAGCTAAAGGATGTTACTGTAAAGCATGCATTGCGTCAGGATGTGATGTAGTGCTACAGCAGCTACCAGAAGCACACCTATTGGATAATAAGGACAATAAGGAAATGACAGCAAACTTCCATGCAGAAGGTGTGTCTATAGCTCCCATTTTGACCAGTCCATTCAAGATGGGGAGATTCTGTAGGTTAGTACTTTTTTATTTTTTATTCATTGCCATTTACACACTGTTACACACTTATTATCTTTATTTTGTACATATTAATAAACTAATTCATGTTATACCTTTTACATTACAATATACACTTTTACTATGTATAATATTATTTTAGCCTACCCCACCTACATAGTACAGTCTAAAAACTCAATGCAATCTCCACAAAATGGAAAATAATTTTATATAAAGGAAGGATATATATATATATATATATACCGAACTGAACTTATAGATCCTCGCTCCCACAGTGTTCTCTATTGCAGGCAGCTGCGGCTGTAATTGGCTGCCTCTCAGCGAATCACAGCCACGGCTGCTGGTCCGGCCCCCTGCTTGTACCTCTGGCAAGCAGGCATCTAGATCAGAACGACGCTGGAGCGAAGGGCTGTAAATAGAGTTTGGATTCTATTTTTACACATCTAACATTGTGGTTGGGGGTGGGAGGTGATGCCCTGCAATATATCAAAAATTAATATCGAGGATGGAGATGCCCTTTAATACAGAAAACACATATACAGAGAAAACAGGGAGAATAAATGGTATTGCCAGCTCTGCTGCCACCAATTTGTACCAGATCACTGCTTTATGGGCTGATTATGGGTAGCATGGCACACAGTGGGTTACTCTGGTGGTCTGGCACAAAGCAGACACTGCACTTACTATATTTAAACAAGTTAAACCCATTTTAATTACATTTAACAGTAAGTATTGCAATGATTTAATAACAAAACATAAACAGTTTCCCCACATAACATGTTCAGTAATGGAGTAGTCCCTGCCTATGGTGCACCACTTTCAATATTGACCATGCTTGTATATTGTGTGTCCTTGTTAGTTGGTGTGCACTTATCTGTCGCCTCAGAGTTTGTGTCCAATAAGGTAAATTGTCTGTCCAATAATCTGTCCTCTCAACAGGTGGTAACAGGATCTTATACACAGGATCTTGTGTTGCTTTCAATATCACTCCAAACAGATCAGTCCCAAGTCTCCCATTAGGATCACACCACACACTTCTATCTACTTTCACTTTCTGTCCTCCAAGCCATAGAGAGCAGGGATGTCTTGTCTTTTATTACTCACTGACACCACCTGCAGGCTGGAGGTGGTATATAAGAAGCCTTGGTGTACGTCCATTACAATACACATCATGTGCTGTGTAGCAGACAGAAACCTTTTTTGGATTGGCTAAGACTGACACATCATTGGATGTTATACTGACACTACTTCCTTTCAGTATTCACAAGGAGCAGACCCAGGGGTGTTGTTTAACCTCCCATTTTGACCATTCCATTTTGAAATAGGAATCTCAGCTCTGTAAGTAAGTTTATATATTTTGTATATTTTGTCTTGTACCTAATATGTCAGTGCTATAATTTATATACATGTATTGATGGTCATTTAAATGGTAATAGTGAGATACATACATATACACCTTTCCTATATGTAATATCCTATACCCCCACCTCATTGGTATCTCCTAAAAACTCAATGCAATCTCCTATGAAGATATAAATATATTTATATAATATAAGGGATATATAATATAATATAAATGTGGTGTGTCTTGACATATTAGGAAAGAGATCCCTGCCCCGAAAAGCTTACAATTTAATTTACTGAAAATGTACTTGTCCTTTAACAACTTACAAACTGTGGGACACTTACTGTTAGGAATACATTTCCTGTTTCCTGTATCACCCACATTGTCAGTTACCGTGTGATATTTCCCAGGATTTGTAGTTATTCTCTCCAGTCAACCACTGGGATACCTGCAATATAGATTCACATATATATTATTTATATAGATCTGTTTGGGTGCCCAGCGATGGGCATTGCACCAATACACAACATACAGACAATGGAGATCATCCAGACATTCACACACCAACATCCCTGGTACATTATGGACACACAGGAGTAGCAGGACTGAGTATGAATAGGGACGGCCCTGCATGATCCAGGACACTTGGTAACTGTCTCCAGGGCAGGGCAGTTAGGTCCCTTGTCATGGGACCCTGTCTCAGTGGTTAAAATGGTTGAACCAAAAAGCACATTTTAAAAGGCACTTTAAACCCATGTTAAAGGTTTAATTACCCATCATACATATGGGCTGATGTAGTAATAAAAATAGTTCCATCTTACCTGACTGTGATCCAGGGTTGCTTTATGGTCCCTTGCGAGACTGCATCATGGGATCCCAGTCAGGTAAGACGGAACCTTTTTTTACTATATCAGCCCTGTACGCCACAGTAGTAATGACTTTCAGATTAGTAGAAAATGGTCATGCTAATCTTATCTAAGCCTTTACTACATAGGCTACTCTGCCTTTGCCACAGGCTATAAATCAGATACTTTGCATGTCCCCACCCATTTCTTTAAGTGAGAAATATGTGTTATGTTACATTATTAGGGCAATGCTATTATAATAACATGAGGCTGTGAGGTACCTTCTGTTATAAAAAGGCTCTATTTCATTTTATACTCTGTTGAAAGCTTTTAGCTCCTTTATCCACACCTCTCCCTAACATATATATTCAATTAGTATCATGTGCTCCCAAGTCCTAACCCCAGAGTGACTGTAAATCTGGAACTTGCTGTGGTAAATACTAATAAGTATGAACCTAGCATGTTAATCTGGATACAGTATCGGGTCTTAGATTGCCTGGGACAGTTCTCAGACCTGCAGGTTTATTCCACTTAGACCCTCTATATTCTAGCTGGCAGGTAGAATAATTAAGGGGGGTATATGTGTGTGCTTGTTCATGTACCGGTAATATAATGTGTGTCTTGTTTAGGACCTTCAGGCTAATTTTATTTGGGTCTCCCTGAATGTTTCCTGGTGGTTCCTGTGAGCACTGCATCTACACATAGCAAAACATACACACATAATTTCCACTGTGCACCAACGGGCACACTTTTGGTAGTATATATATAATATATAATATATTATATATATATATATATATATTATATATATTATATTATATACATACTTCTGGCAACAGGCAGCTAGATCAGAACGCAGCTGGGAGCGAGGGTGTAAAATGAGTTTTGTATTCTATTTTTACACATCTACATAGGGTGGGAGGTGATGCCCTGCAATATATCAAAAATTAATATCGAGGGTGGAGATGCCCTTTAATACAGAGAACAAATATACAGAGAAAACAGGGAGAATAAATGGTATTACCAGCACCTCTGCCACCAATTTGTACTAGATCACTGCTTTATGGAATGATTATGGGTAGCATGGCACACAGTGGGTTACTCTGGTGGTCTGGCACAAAGCAGACAGTGCACTTACTATCTTTATAAACCCATTTTAATTACATTTAACAGTAAGTATTGCAATGATTTAATAACAAATTCCCCACATGACATGTGCAGTAATGGAGTAGTCCCTGCCTATGGTGCACCACTTTGAATATTGACCAGGCCTGTATATTGTGTGTCCTTGTTAGTTGGTGTACACTTATCTGTCGCCTCATAGTTTGTATCCAATAAGGTAAATTGTCTGTCCAATAATCTGTCCTCTCAACAGGTGGTAATAGGATCTTATACACAGGATCTTGTGTTGCTTTCAATATCACTCCAAACAGATCAGTCCCAAGTCTGCCATTAGGATCACACCACACACTTCTATCTACTTTCACTTTCTGTCCTCCTAGCCATAGAGAGCAGGGGTGTCTTGTCTTTTATTACTCACTAACACCACCTGCAGGCTGGAGGTGGTATATAAGAAGCCTTGGTGCATGTCCATTACTATACACATCATGTGCTATCTAGCAGACAGAAACCTTTTTTGGATTGGCTAAGACTGCCACATCATTGGATGTTATACTGACACTACTTCCTTTCAATATTCACAAGGAGCAGACCCAGGGGTGGGGTTTAACCTCCCATTTTGACCATACCATTTTGAAATAGGAATCTCAGCTCTGTAAGTAAGTTTATGTATCCCCATCACGGGATCCCAGTCAGGTAAGACGGAACCTTCTACTACATCAGCCCTGTACGCCACAGTAGTAATGACTTTCAGATTAGTAGAAAATGGTCGTGCTAATCTTATCTAAGCCTTTACTACATAGGCTACTCCACGCTATTTCTGAAAATGGTACGGCCAGTGTAAAATGAGTTCAAACAACTAATCTACCACAAATATGGCTGATATAGCATCGGCTTATTAGTTACCATTGGTTCTCCCCTAGCAAGCAGGGTCCAGGATATCACTGGAGAATCGGACCTGTCTTTCCAGGGAGAAACATTCCTCCGTCCGTATGGGACCTGGAACAGAAACACAGTTTAAATACCATCCAGTAATTGACTTCTCTATTAGGGCTAGGCCCTCCTGGACGTGACCTGTGCGTTATCCTACATTTCTGAAAACCAGCACTATTAATGATCGTTAGCTGTCCGAGCATTTTACCCCTCCCCCTACCTGTATCTGTATATTGTCCCTCCCACTTTTGTAATCTCTTCGGGGCTGGTATCTCTTTCCTAATATGTCAAGACACGCCTCAAGTTTGGCAAAGTGCAACTGATATGTTGGATTTTGTATATATATATACAGTGGTGTGAAAACGATTTGCCCCCTTCCTGATTTCTTATTCTTTTGCATGTTTGTCACACTTAAATGTTTCTCGCTCATCAAAAACCTTTAACTATTAGTCAAAGATAACATAATGGAACACAAAATGCAGTTTTAAATGATGGTTTTTATTATTTAGTGAGAAAAAAAACTCCAAATCTACATGGCCCTGTGTGAAAAGAAATTGCCCCTGAACCTATAACTGGTTGTGCCACCCTTAGCAGCAATAACTGCAATCAAGCGTTTGCGATAACTTGCAACGAGTCTTTTACAGCGCTCTGGAGGAATTCTGGCCCCCTCTCTTTGCAGAATTGTTGTAATTCAGCTTATATGAGGATTTTCTAGCACTGAACCGCCTTTTTAAGGTCATGCCACAGCATCTCAATAGGATTCAGGTCAGACTTTGACTAGGCCACTCCAAAGTCTTCATTTTGTTTTTCTTCAGCCATTCAGAGGTGGATTTGCTGGTGTTTTTGGGTCATTGTCCTGCTGCACACCCAAGATCACTTCAGCTTGAGTTGAGGAACAGATGGCCGGACATTCTCCTTCAGATTTTTGGTAGACAGTAGAATTCATGGTTCCATCTATCACAGCAAGCCTTCCAGGTCCTGAAGCAGCAACCCCAGACATCACATTACCACCACAATATTTTACTGTTGGTATGATTGTTTCTTTTGCTGAAATGCTGTGTTACTTCTACGCCAGATGTAACGGGACACGCACCTTCCAAAAAGTTCAACTTTTGTCTCGTCGGTCCACAAGGTATTTCCCCAAAAGTCTTGGCAATCATTGAGATTTTTTTTAGCAAATTGAGACGAGCCTTAATGTTCTTTTTTCTTAAAAGTGGTTTGCGCCTTGGATATCTGCCATGCAGGCCGTTTTTGCCCAGTCTCTTTCTTATGGTGGAGTCGTGAACACTGACCTTAATTGAGGCAAGTGAGGCCTGCAGTTCTTTGATGTTGTCCTGGGGTCTTTTGTGGCCTCTCGGATGAGTTTTCTCTGCGCTCTTGGGGTAATTTTGGTCGGCTGGCCACTCCTGGGAAGGTTCATCACTGTTCCATATTTTTGCCATTTGTGGATATGGCTCTCACTGTGGTTCGCTGGAGTCCCAAAGCTTTAGAAATGGCTTTATAACCTTTACCAGACTGAAGATCTCAATTAAGTTATTTTTTTTACTTATTTTATAAGGGGGGCAATCACTTTTTCACACACGGGCCATGTAGATTTGGAGTTTTTTTTCTCACTAAATATAAAAACCATCATTTAAAACTGCATTTTGTCTTCAATGATGTTATATTTGACTAATATTTACCGTTTTTTGATGAGCAGAAACATTTAAGTGTGACAACACTGCAACAGAATAGAAAATCGGAAGGGGGCCAAATGTTTTTTTTCACACCACTGTATAGATATATTCTTAGCCATTGAAACTTGTGTTGTGAGAAATTTAATTTATCTGTATCATGGGCTTACACTTATCCCCTTGCTTTACACTCTGTATTTTATAATGTACAGCGCTTGCGTACCCATGTTGCACTAATGTAAAGTTGTTGAGCAATTAGTACATACACATAGTGGTACGGAGTTACATTAAGGACAATGAAGAGAAGGACAATACACGCTGTGTGGTGTGCCTATGTCAAAAGAAGGAAGCTCTGGGAAAGGGGTAGAATGGGGTCACACTAGAGTTCATTATAGAGATGTGGGATTTAAATAGCACCAACCAGTTTATCTAGTTACCGTTCAATTACATGTATACATCGTCTGACCCAAGCAGCTTACAATAAGCACATTTATTTGTACACATACAACCTATCAGTAAATGTCTTATGATTGTGGGGACACCCCAAGCATCCGTGGGGAGAAACTCCTTGCAGACGTGTCAAGGGTTGATTCAGGGGAGGACTGGACCTTTTGGCCGAGGGGGCAAGATACAACAAGTGGCCCTTTCACAGTCGATCGCAACATTTTTGACCAACACTGTTTATATAATATCTCTAGCTGATTATACTTGTCCAATTATTGGGGGCCAACTAACACAACGCTAATGGACTTGTGGGCTGACTGATAAATGAACTGAAGATGAAGTCGTTTCCTATTCCTTGCCCATGTTTAAGCCACACTATAGGTTTGCGTTGTGCCTTTCAGCACGTACTTACTAAAACTTTCTGGGCAGTCCTCCAAATTTTTTTTCATTTGGAAACCAGACCTGGGGGGCAGGAAACCCACGATCGGCCCATGAATTACCAACAGCTCCCGTTCGTCCAAGTCGTATTACCGATGCTCGTCCGCGTCCAGACCCATCACCATCGATACTCTGCAGGCAGACCGAGCCAATCCGCAACTATCGTGTCAGCTGGAAATATCTCTATGTGTGGTACCGAGGCTTTCTTGCACTGGTCAAAAGAATCCCTGATGTCACATGATTAACAATCCCTTTCAATTCGATTTGTCAGACTGTGGCCAGAACATAACATCCAAGTCAATGTTCAACGTCCGGAGGTCCAGAATCTAAAGGGAAATTGCAGCATTGCTGGGCTGTGTCACAATCTGGGGGATCCGAGGTACTGGCAGAGCCACTAAACTGGAGGGTTGGAATGGGCCAGATAAGGTGGTAAAGGAAACAGATTTCTAAGGATCACCAGGGGAAGTAGGGGACGTGAAGGGTAGGTCAACTTCTCTCCCAGTTGGTCGATCCACAACAGATTTGCCGTGTTAGGTGCAAATGTGGAGATGATGCTCAGAAGAGCATGTATATGGAGCGGGGTCCTTTCCTTTAGGGCGCCCAGGAGATGTCCATCTCTAATACAAGGGAGGGAGAATGGGGGGCCTAGGAAAGGATAAGCAGGTAGTAGTGGTAGTGGACATCCATTATTAGAAGGGTAGATAGGGTAATCTGGTCCGCCTAAGACTCCAGACTCCGAACAATGTGTTGTCCTCCTGGTGCTAGGGTTCGACCTGTTGGTGGATCGATGTAGACAGATATGGGTGGGGCTGGGAGTAACCCTCGGTCTTTTGCGTTCACCATTGGTGCCCAGAATACAATAGTAGAGGTGGAGGTGAGGTCCCTTAAAATGATTTCTGAGAAATTAGGGGCCAAGTTAAATTGGCTAAGGATGGTGGTGTACGAGATAGGGGTTTTTGGTTTTTAGAGAACCTGGGCTGACTTTTCTATTGACTACAGGCTCTTTAGTAGAGACGATTGCACCTCAATGAATGATGGTGCAGCTTTTTTGGGAAAAGATGGCTAGGGGGTTGGAGGGAATTTTAAACTAGTGTATGGGGGGAGGTTCGTTAAACTACACAGGGTAGATGAGAAGTTAGGAGCAGGGGCTAATAACACAACGGAGGGAGGAAATGGGGGAGGGGACAGCATAGAGGATAAGGAGGCATTACGACCAAGTATGAAGTAAATCAATTGAAATCTAAAATGTATTTTACAAATGCAAGAAGTCGTGCTGGAAAACCAGGGAACTAGAATATATCTTTAAAGGAAAGGTATGATGTAATTGGTATAGCAAACATGGCTAAATGATTCACTACTACACGACTGGACAGTAAATATTGAAGGATACGCCTTATTTAGACATGACAGAGTTAATAAGAAGAAGGGAGTGATGTATATGTATTTTAAACAGGAATTGAAGCCAAATCTAAAAGATTGGAATAGATGGGGACATAAACAATATGGCCAGAAACAATATGGTAGAACTGTGTACAGGAAGCAGAAGGTGGGTAATTAATTGTTGGGGTATGTTAAAGCCACCAAATGACGGGGCGGAGGTGGAATGTGAATCTCTATATGCAGTTGCGAAGGCTGCTGGTATGGGGCATGTTTTGGTTATTGGGGGATTTTAACTACCCTGACATAGATTGGGGAGGTATGGGAACTGCCACACCTCAAAGGTATAAAGTTCTTAAAGGGCATGTCCCACCCCCAAAACTATAATCCCCCACTACTGGCCCCATTGTGTAGTGTAGTTTAATCCTTACCCTCACATCCCAGCTCCATAAGTTCTCCTGTAGTCCCCCCAAAGTCCCAAAAACTGCCCACAGGAGTATAGCGAGTCCATATAGGACTCTGCCTCCTATCTGGACTCCGGGAGAAGTTTGGCAGCCGTACTGCAGCCCTTCTCCCCCTCCCTCTCCCTCCGATTAGATTCCCTCCCCCTAGCATAAAACCCTTTAGATATAACATTCCCCCTGTCCCCCCCAGCCCCAACCGCTATATCTTTTAATTTTAGAAAGTGCCCCAAACATTACTTAACCTTCACTCTTTCCTCCGCTGCACTGAACTCCCGGCCGCCGCGTCCGTTATTGGCTGCCGCTCAGCCAATCACAGACGCGACTGCCGGTCCCGCCCTCTGCTTGCTGCATGGCTGCGCGGCGGAGGAAAGAGGGAATGTGTAATTAATGTTTTGGGCATTTTCTTATGACTAATAGAGCGGTTGGCTGGGGGGACAGGTGGAATGTTAGGTAAAAACATTTTTTGAAGGGTGGACATACCCTTTTAAATTTCCTATGAGCATTTTCTTTCACAGATGGTAAAGTTCCTACTAGACAGAATGTGTTGTTGGATCTTGTGAATCTCTATAACCTTGAGCTCATTTGAGATGATGTCAATGGGAAGCTTAGGGAATAGTGACCATGATATAGTTTCATTTAATATAGGTTGCAAAACCTAAATTGCACTGGGTTAACAAAACCTTTTAACTTTAGGAAAGCTAATTTTGTGCTGTTAAAGGATCGCTCCGTCTCTCATAGACTGGGGGGAACTGTTTTCTAGGTAAAGAAACTAGCAGATGTGGACCACTTTTAAAGGGATATTAAACTAATTTCTAAATTTGGTACCTTAGGAACAAGTGTAAAAAAAGTAGGTCTCTCCTGCATGGCTTAATGCTCTCTACTGGCCCCACTGTGTACTGTCTAAAAATCCTTAACGTTACATCCCAGCTAGAGATTGTCCAAACTTTGCAAAATCCGGTCCGCTGGAGGATCCATCGAATTTTCGAAAAAATTTGAAAATTCGAAAATCCGCGACGGACCCCATTAAAATAAAAAATTTTTTCCGAAAACGTATTTTCCAGCATTTTCGAATACATAAAACCCCGTAATTTTCGCAAATTTTCGAAAACGCGGTTCGGAAAAGTTCGGAAGGTGGAAAACTAGAAAATCCTGATATATCCGCCGTTCACGAACGAGTAAATCCGCGGCGGATTCGGGTTCGGATCCGCCAACTGGGGCCATCACTATCCCATCTCCAAATGGCTGCCCTGCTATGCTAGACATGTGCTATAATACACTTACTGTGTGTGTAGCGTATTTTCGATGCGATTGCGAAGAACGTCAACATTCCAACTTTCTCTTCGGAAAAGACCTAAAATTTTCCCCCTGGCCGCGGCGCCTCCCTGTACTAAAGTATATGGAGTCGGCTGCGATCATGGGCAAACATGCAGTCCCGACAGGGTTTCTCCCTATCCTGTGTGCCGTGTGCTGGTGTATAGGAGAAACGCCCAACTGGGTATGGGACCCGGATCTTACAGATTCTGTCTCCTTTCAAACATCTGCCATGTGTGTACCCAGCTTCCAGGTGTTTGACCACTTTCTCCTCTTACACTGCCCAGTCCCTACAGACAATCTCACACATCGGCAGGGCAGATCTGGAAGGACTATTAGGAGTGGAAGGCATGGCAGGATGTGAGGGGTGTTGTGGTGTGGATGTGTGTGTATGAGAACATTGGGGAATGAGCTAAATCAAGGTCAGGAGGTCCAGGATAGGGTGAGCAGAGATGTATAGAAGGTAGCTGTTTTAGGACACGGTGACTAGTACTTTTTAGGTTAAAGAGCCCACCCTCATTCCCTTATTATTAGCACTTTAAGGTAGTTATCACAGCGGTGGTGGTGATCCATAGAAGGAAAAAGGGGGCACAGGTTTGGAGATAGGTGAAGAGAATTGTTATGCACTTGCATTAATGTTTTAAACCTTGCAATTGGGCCTCTGGGAGAGACACTGGGAGAGGCAAGTTTTGGTTACAGGGTGGAACCCATTGAGCTGGTGTTGGAGCGCTGATGCTTGATGGATTATATGGAACCCATTGAGCTGGTGTTGGAGCGGCTGATGGTTGATGGTTTATTGGAACCCATTGAGCTGGTGTTGGAGTGGCTGATGGGTTGATGGATTATATGGAACCCATTGACTGGTTTGGACGGCGTGATGGGTTGATGGATTATATGGAACCCATTGAGCTGGTGTTGAGGGGCTGATTGGTTGATGGATTATATGGAACCCCATTGAACTGGTGTTTGGAGCGGCTGATGGCTTGATGGATTATATGGCACCCATTGAGCTGGTGTTGGAGCGGCTGATGGGTTGATGTGTTGATGGTTGTTTTAAGCATTAGATTATAATATGGAACCCATTGAGCTGGTGTTGGAGTCGGCTGATGGGTGATGGATTTATGGAACCCATTGATCTGGTGTTTGGAGCGGCTGATGGGTTGATGGATTATATGGAACCCATGTGAGCTGGTGTTGGAGCGGCTGATGGGTTGATGGATTATGTCATGGTTGCAGACCAGAATGTTTGTATGGTTGCAAATATGTGTTTAAAATTTTCATGTTTACAAGAAGTAAGTTTAAATGTTCTAATGTTTATGATCACAAGCTTATTGTATAAAAGAATAATAATATGCTGTGGCCTTTTGTTCCAAGTCTGGTGTCTTTTATGGGGTTTGGTAATCTGGTGGGGAGGGTATTGTTTTTAAGACATTAAGAGTTAATACTATCAATGCCAAATCTACATTACTGGTAAGGTAGGTAGGAAGTGCAACGGTCCACTAACTGCAGCACGTTACATCACCAGGGAAGGAACAGTGCGAGATTGTACAGGGGCCGGGGCAGGGAGATAACAGTCACAGGCATGACAGTCCCAGTTAATTCCCACCCCTCATTGCCCTTATTATTAGCACACTTTAAGGTAGTTAGTCCACAGCGGGTGGTGGTGATCCATAGAGGAAAAAGGGGGACACGGTTTGGGATAGGTGAAAGAAATTGTTATGCACTTGCATTATTTGTTTAAACCTGCATTGGGCCTCTGGGAAGACACTGGGAGACGTGCAAGTTTTGGTTACAGGGTGGAACCCATTGAGCTGGTGTTGGAGCGGTCTGATGGCTGATGGATTATATGGACCCCATGAGCTGGTGTTGGAGACGGCTGATGGTTTGATTGATTATATGGAACCCATTGAGCTGGTGTTTGGAGTGGCTGATGGGTTGATGTATTATCGGAACCCATTGAGCTGTGTTGGAGCCGATTGGGTTATGATTATATGGAACCCATTGACGCTGGTGTTGGGGGAGGGCTGATGGGTTGATGGTTAATGGAACCCATTGAACTGGTGTTTGGAGCGCTTGATGGCTTGATGATTATATGGCAACCCATTGCTGGTGTTGGAGCGGCTGATGGGTTGATGCATATATGGACCCATTGAGCTGGGTGTTGGAGAGCGCGGCTGAGGCTTGTGATTATATGGAACCCATTGAGCTGGTGTTGAGCGGCTGATGGGTTGATTGGATTATATGGAACCCATTGAGCTGGTGTTGGAGTCGCTGATGGGTTGATGGATTATATGGAACCCATTGAGCTGGTGTTGGAGCGGCTGATGGGTTTGATGGATTATATGGAACCCATTGAGCTGTGTTGGAGCGGCTGAATGGGTTGATGGATTATAGTCAAGGTTTGCAGGACCAGAATGTTGTAGGTTGCAATACGGTTTAAAATATTCATGTTAAAGGTAAAGTTTTAAATGTTCTAATGTTTATGATGCACAAGCTTATTGTATAAAGATTAATATGCTGTGGCTTTGTTCCAAGTCTGGTGTCTTTTATGGGGTTTGGTAATCGGTGGGGTAGGGTATTGTTTTTAAGCATTAAGAGTTAATAACTATCAATGCAAGATCTACTTACTGGTAAGGTAGGTGGAAAGTGCAGACGGTCCACTAACTGCAGCACGTTACATCACTCAAGGAAGGACAGTGCAATGACAGTGGGCGGGGCAGGGAGATAACAGTCACAGGCAGGACAGTCCCCAGTTAAATCCCACAGTCTGGGCCACTAGGAGTTAAGTTCACTGCTTTCTAAACTTCCTAGCCAATCAACACCACACTCCGCCTCCACAACCCCCTCCCTACATGGTTGGACCATGATTCCTACCAGCCTCCCCCCTTCCATAAAGTTGGGAGATGACAGCTTCCTGTTTCTCTAGTCTCCTCTACCAAGCCTGCAGAATGGGGGAAAACCAAAAAGCGAGGGATGGTGGACTACAGTTCCCCAGCATTCCTTACTGGACAATTTTACTTTAAGATAATAAAAATAAATATTTCAAGCAACAAAAATTAAGTTGCTAAAGCATATGGTTTAATGGTCTGCTTTACTGGACGTATCATTTAATTGATAATTTATAAAACAGCATTTTGTTTTTGACCATTAGGGGATGCTGGGAAATATAGATCGGCCATTAGTAACCATGTTGTATGGGACCTTTTGTTGCTGTCCTATATGTATATCAGTAGTATTTAAGTATTTAACTTCCGGCATCATCCCGTTAGCTTTCAATAGTACAATGACCATCTGATTGGTTGGGCAAATTTAGCACCATTTTAATGATAAGAAATTTATTACATCTCCCTGATAAAGTCATAAGGGGCGGACACACTTAGTATGACTGTCTGTGTGTGTGTATTGTGTAAGGGGGCAGACACACTCATATTGCCTGTCTGTGTGTGTGTATGGCTGGTACACAACGGGACTATTTGTCCCGAGCAAGCGCTTGGCCAGACAATTGTCTGTCGTCGCTGAAAATTCGTCCGTGGCTGAAAAATCCGAACGATCTATCATGCGGCCCCATAGGGAACCGCATGATCGATGGAATTTTACCAACACGTCCGATCCGGACGAATGAACCATCGAGGTCAGTCACGAAAATATCTGCTAGTGTGTACCCAGCCGTGTTGTGTGTGTGTAAAGTGCGGACACACTCAGTAGTTGCCGTCTGTGTGTGTGTATTGTGTGTAAGGGGACGGACCAACTCATATTGCCTGTCTGTGGGTGTTTATGTGTGTAAGGGGCGGACACACTCAGTATTGCCTGTCTGTGTGTGATGTTGTGGGCGGACAGACTCAGTATTGTCTGTGTGTGTGTGTGTATGTCCTAAGGGGCGGACACACTCAGTAATTGCCTGTCTGTGTGTGAGTAATGTGTGTAGGGGACGGACCACTCAGTATTGCTGTCTGTTGTGTGTATGTGTGCAGACCACACTCAGTATTACCTGTGTGGTGTGAGTATGTTTGTAGGGGACGGACACACTCAGTATTGCCTGTCTGTGTGTGGTATGTGGTGTAAGGGGATGGACACACTCAGTATTGGCCTGTCTGTGTGTATGTGTGTAAAAGTGCGGACACACTCAGTCTTGCCTGTTTGTGTATGGTGGTTGAAATAGGAAGAGAGTGCAGACACACTCTCATTGTGCCTGTTTGTGTGTGTGTATGTTGTAAGGGGGCAGACACACTCAGTATTGCCTGTCTGGGGTGTGTTATGTGTGCGGACAGACTCAGTATTGCCTGTCTGTGTGTGTTTATGTGTCCTAAGGGGGTGGACACACTCAGTATTGCCTGTCTGTGTGTGAGTATGTGTGTAAGGGGACGGACCACTCAGTATTGCCTGTCTGTGTTGTGTGTGTGTGTGTGTAAGGGACGGACACACTCAGTATTGCTTGTCTGTGTGTATGTTCTAAGGGCGGACACACTCTAATTGCCTGTCCTGTGAATGGTGTATGTGTCTAAGAAGGGGCGGACACACTCAGAATTTCCTGTCTTGTGTTGAGTATGTGTGTAAGGGGACGGACACACTCGGTATTGCCTGTCTTGTGTGTGTATGTGTGCGGACAGACTCAGTATTGCCTGTCTGTGTGTGTGTATGTGTCTAGGGGGTGGACACACTCAGTATTGCCGTCTGTGTGTGAGTATGTGTGTAAGGGACAGACATACTCAGTATTGCCTGTCCTGTGTGTGTGTGTGTGTAAGGGGACGACACACTCAGTATTGCTTGTCGCTGTGTGTATGTGTCTAAGGGGGCGGACACACTCAGTAATTGGCCTGTCTGTGATGTGCGTGTGTGTATGTGTCTAAGGGGGGGGACACACTCAGTATTTCCTGTCTGTGGTGTGAGTATGTTGTAAGGGGATGGACACACTCAGTATTGCCTGTCCTGTCTGTGTGTGTGTATGTGTGTAATGGGACGGACCCACTCAGTATTGCCTGTCTGTGTGTGTGATGTGGTGTAAGGGTGAGACACACTCAGTATTGCCTGTCTGTGTGTAAGGGGACGGACACACTCGTATGCTGTCTGTGTGTGTGTATGTGTTAAGGGGACGGACACACTCAGTATTGCCTGTCTGTGTGTATGTGTGTAAGGGGAAGACACATTCAGTATTGCCTGCTGTGTGTATGTGTGCGGACACACTCAGTATTTGCCTGTCTGTGTGTATGTTCTAAGGGGACGGACACACTCAGTATTGCCTGTCTTGTGTATGTGTGTAAGGGGCGGACACACTCAGTTTGCCTGTCCTGTGTGTGTGTGGTGTATGTGTGCGGACCACTAAGTATTGTGGCCTGTCTGTGTGTGTGTATGGTCTAAGGGGGCGGACACACTCAGTATTGCCTGTCTGTGTGTATGTGGTGTAAGGGGGCGGACACACTCATATGCCATTCTGTGTGTGTGTATGTGTGCGGACCACTCAGTATTGCCTGTGTGTGTGTTATATGTGTGTAAGGGAGTTAGGGGGTGGACGCATTCAGTATTGCCTGTCTGTGTATGCAGGTATCCCACCCCTCCCGCATTTCCGCAGGAGTCTCCTCATTCTAGGGTGGTCTCCCGCCACCCGTGAGACCACCCCAGACTTGAGAGGAGACTTGAGTCTACTCCAAGTCACACCCCCTTTCTGTGCCCACCACTCTGGAATGCCCCTAATCCTCCTAACCCCACCTCCCGCCACCCCTGAATGGTGGCCCCTCCCCGTGTGATGTCACGCCCCGTCTGGTGTATGATATGTGTGTAAGGGGGCGGATATACTCGTATTGCCGTCTGTGTGTGTGTATATGTGTGCAGACACACTCATTATTGCCTGTCTGTGTGTATGTGGTGTAAGGGGGGTGGCCACACTCAGTATTGCCCTGTCTGTGTGTGTATGTGTGGTAGGGGCAGACACACTCATTAGTGGCCTATCTGTGTGTGTGTATGTGTCGGACGCACTCAGTCATTGCCTGTCTTGTGTGTATGTGTCTAAGGGGGCAGACACCTCAGTATTGCCTGTCTGTGTGTGTGTGGTATGGCTGGGTACACAAGGGACTATTTGTCCGAGCAAGCGCTTGGCCAGGACAATTGTCGTCAGTCGCTGCAAATTCGGCCGCGGCCGAAAAAATCCGAACGATCAATCATGCTGCCCCATAGGGAACCGCACGATCGATTGGAATTTACCAACACGTCTGATCCGGACGAATGACCATCGATGTCAGTCACGAAAATATCTGCTGGTGTGTACCCAGCCGTGGTGTGTGTAAAAGTGCGGACACACTCAGTATTGCCTGTCTTTGTTGTATGTGTGTAAGGGGCGGACACACTCAGTTTGCCTTTTGTGTGGTGATGTGTGTAATGGGGCGGAACACCAGTATTGCTGTCTGTGTGTGGTGTGTGTAGTGTCTAGGGGTGGCGGACACACTCAGTATTGCCTGTCTGTGTGTGTGGTGTGTAAGGGGACAGACCACACTCAGTATTGCCTGTCTGTGTAATGTGGTGTATGGGGCGGACGCACTCAGTATTGCCTGTCTGTGTGTATGTGTCTAAGGGGCAGACACACTCAGTATTGCCTGTCTTGTGTGTGGTGTATGGCTGGGTACACAAAGGGACTATTTGTCCCGAGCAAGCGCTTGGCCAGGACAATTGTCTGTCAGTCGCTGCAATTCGTGCCCGGACGAAAAAATCCGAACGATCAATCATGCTGCCCCATAGGGAACCGCACGATCGATTGGAAATTTACCACACGTCTGATATGGACGACGAACATCGAGGTCATCACGAAAATATCTGCTGGTGTGTACCCAGCCGTGTGTGTGTGTAAAAGTGCGGACACACTCAAGCATTGCCTGTCGGTGTGTATTGTTAAGGGGCGGACACACTCAGTATTGCCTTCTGTGTGTGGTATGTGTGTAATGGTGGGCGGACACACTCAGTATTGCCTGTCTGTGTGTGTGTGGACAGACAGGCAATACTGAGTGTGTCCGCCCCCTTACACACATACACAGACAGGCAATACTGAGTGTGTCTGTCCCCTTACACACATACACACACAGACAGGCAATACTGAGTGTGTCCGCCCCCTTAGACACATACACACACACACACAGACCTGAGTGTGTCCGCACTTTTACACAACACACGGCTGGGTACACACCAGCAGATATTTTCGTGACTGACATCGATGGTAATTCGTCGGATCAGACGTGTTGGTAAATTCCAATCGATCGTGCGGTTCCCTATGGGGCAGCATGATTGATCGTTCGGATTGGCCGAATTTGCAGCGACTGACAGACAATTGTCCTGGCCAAGCGCTTGCTCGGGACAAATAGTCCCTTTGTGTACCCAGCCATACACACACACACAGACAGGCAATACTGAGTGTGTCTGCCCCCTTAGACACATACACACAGACAGGCAATACTGAGTGCGTCCGCAACCAAACCAATTGTTTGAAATATCCACATTTGAGGATTGTTACCATTATAGTCTATGGGGAAAAATGTCTCAATTTGCCGATAACACCGTAACGCTTCCACGGATTCCTTAGCTAGAAGATAGCACACTTCTCCTATATGCCCCGCACGTTCATGTCTCTAGCTCAAAAACAGTGGGAGGAGATAAGGTCCAAAAAAGCGGAAGAATAAAACGTAAGAAGAAATAGAACAGGAATTTGGCTCTTCAAGCCAAATTAATAATAAGACAAGCTGATATATTTCCTCCTGCCACAGTCACTCTACGTAGTGTTGTTTAAATACTCAATAAAAGGACATTCTCACCTAAAACAAAATTGTCTAATTTGTAAGTCACAGCTCTCTAAAATCCATTTCATGTAAAACAAAGGAAGCAACAGGGTCCAGGATCCCAGATATGTAACCCTGCTATAGAAAGGAGTCCAGATTTAAGAATCAATGACTAGTGCCGCAATGGTTTATGGTTGATGTTACACTTATTGGTAGTGAGAAACATTGCAGGAACGTCTACAGGTTAAAGATAATGTATGGCCACCTTTAGGTGAATGTAGGCCATGTATTGTGCTGTATATTACAAATACAGTGAGCTTGTTACAAATACAGTGAGCTTGTTACAAATACAGTGAGCTTGTTACAAATGTGTCTTCGCTAATCACAATTGTATTTCTGCAAATAGTTTTTAACTGACTGTGTCTATAATGTTCTAGTGCATGACACTTAAAAGATTTAAGGTTCGTACACATGTGCCGACCAGCGACGCATGATGTGTATGAATTGTGCGGTGTATGGGCACTTTCTCAGCCGAAATGGTCGCTTGTTTGACAATCCGCCCGGCTGGGCAATGATCCCCGAGCAAATGGCTGTTTCGGCCGAGAAAGTGTCCATACACGACATGATTATCGGCCGTTCATACACATCGTGCGTTGCGAGCAATGCTATATGGGCCATATTTCTGGTTCGTTAATACATCAAATAGCATAGGGTTTGCACTATTTTGGTGCTGGCGGTTGCACTCTCGGGGCTTAGATAAAAACAGGCAGGGAGATTCAATAAAGTTAATTTTATATAGTTTAATTTGCTGGAGTGTTAGTTACATATATTTATTAAAATATATTAATATATAATAAGTGTAAGCTACCCGCCACTTACAAGGCCCTCCATATTAGGGTAGTCCTATCTAAGATTGACATATTTTAAGTAATAATGCTGTTATTTTTGTAGTGTAATTATTATGTTTAAGATAAGTTTTTACCTAATAAAAACTTCCCGCGGCACTTGGAGCCTTTCCCGGTAGTTCCCTCTTCCAGGGGTAGTTTGCGGCTGGTTGTGGCTGAAAACCAGGCCCCACCGTGAGTGTTGGGAGGCTCCGCGGGGCTTCCCGCGGCACTTGGAGCCCTTCCCGGTAGTTCCGTCTTCCAGAGGTAGTTTGCGGTTGTCCGTGGCTGAAAACCAGGCTCCCAGGCCCCGCCGCGAGTGTTGGGAGGCTCTGCGGGACTTCAAGCAGGAACAGGCAGCGTCTCAATACCTAGCAACAGCAGGGATCGCCCACCATTTCTATAGGCAATGCCTTCTCTCCCAGTTAAACGGAACACTATTGGCTTTTACCTGGATTACGACCAATGTGGAAGGGCTTTGTTAGATGCTGTAGTTTACACACATGTGGCAGTAAGTAGGAACCTGGTGCTTGTTTAATATGGGGTATTCCTATTGGCTGCTAGAATACAGTCGGCCACTATTACAGTAATGTTTGTCTATAATACAACTTTAGTTTGGCTATTCCTGTGAGCTTGGTTTATTTATGTGCTTTAATTGCCATTTTATATTAGTGTCCCTTTATTGATGCAGTGCTAATTTGAGTATCTTTAGTTTAGGGCAGATGACGTCTGTGCCACCTGCTCTATTACATAGTCTTTCATTAACTCACACATGCTCAGTAAGTCTCTCCCACACTGCAATACAGCTGGATATCATCTACACTTACTGGGAAAGCAAAGTTTCTTTTGATTGGCCATTAACTCGCACATGCTCAGTAAGTCTCTCCCACAATGCAATACAGCTG
This sequence comes from Hymenochirus boettgeri, assembly GCA_019447015.1. Taxonomy (NCBI): domain Eukaryota; kingdom Metazoa; phylum Chordata; class Amphibia; order Anura; family Pipidae; genus Hymenochirus; species Hymenochirus boettgeri. The sequence continues at coordinate 26,349,227 of CM033474.1, forward strand.
GATATCATCTACACTTACTGGGAAAGCAAACTTTCTTTTGATTGGCCATTAAATAAGAAATCAGGAAGGGGGCAAATAGTTTTTCACACCACTGTATATATATATTCTTAGCCATTGAAACTTTGTTTGTGAAAATTTAATTTATCTGTATCATGGCTTACACTTATCCCCTTGCTTGTACACTCTGTATTTTATAATGTACAGCGCTGCGTACCCATGTTGCACTATGTAAATTGTTGATGCAATTATACATACATACAGTGTACGGATTGTACATTAAGGACAATGAATAGAAAGGACATACACAGCTGTGTGGTGTGCCTATGTAAAAGAAGGAAGCCTGGGAAAAGGGTATGAATGGGTCACACTAGAGTTATTATTGATGTGGATTTAAATAGCACCAACACCAGTTATATTAGTACCAGTTACAATTACATGTATACAATCTCTGAACCAAAGAGCTTACAATCTAAGCACATTTATTTGACACATACAACCTATCAGTATGTCTTTATGATTGTGGGGGAAACCCACAAGCATGGGGAGAAACTCCTTGCAGACGTGTCCAAGGGTGGATTCAGGGGAGGACTGGGACCTTTTGGCCGAGGGGGCAAATACAACCAAGTGGCCCTTTCACAGTCGATCGCAACATTTTTGACCAACACTGGTTAATGATCTCTAGGGCTGATTATACTTGCCAATTAATTGGAGGGCCAACTAACACCGCTAATGGACTTGTGGGCTGACTGATAAATGAACTGAAGGATGAGTAGTTTCCTATTCCTTGCCCATGTTAGCACTATAGGTGTGCGTTGTGCCTTTCAAGCACGTAACTTACTAAAAGCTTCTGGGGCAGCCCAAATTTTTCATTGGAAACCAGCCTGGGGGGGGCAGGAAACCCACGATCGGCCATGAATTACCAACAGGCCCGTTCGTCCAATCGGATGACCGAGCTCGGCCGCGGCCACCCACACCATGCGATATATCAGGCAGACCGACCAATACACGGCACTATCGGTCAGCTGGAAATATCTCATGGTGTGTACTCAGGCTTCGTGCACTGGTCAAAAGAATCCCTGATGTCACATGATTAACAATCCACTTTCAATTCGATTTGTCAGACTGTTGGCCAGACAGAAACATCACAGTAAATGTAGCAACGTCCGGAGGTCCAGAATCTAAAAGGGAAACTTGCAGCATTGCTGGGCTTGACAAATCTGGGGGAATCGCAGGTACTGGCAGGAGCCACTAAACTGGAGGGTGGAAATGGGGCAGATAAGGTGGTAAAGGAAGACAGATTTCTAAGGATCACCAGGGGAAGTAGGGGACGGAAGGGTAGGGTCACTTCTTCCCAGTTGGTCGATCCCAACAGATTTGCCGTGTTAGGTGAAAATGTGGAGGATGATGGCTCAGAAGTAGCATGTATGGAGCGGGCCGTTCCTTTGAGCGCCCAGGAGATGGCCATCTCTAATACAAGGGAGGGAGAATGGGGGGCTAGGAAGGATAAGCAGGTAGTAGTGGTAGTGGACTCCATTATTAGAAGGGTAGATAGGGTAATCTGTCGCCAAGACCCAACATGCCGAACAATGTGTTGTCTGCCTGGTGCTAGGGTTCGACATGTGGTGGATCGTGTAGACAGATTAATGGGTGGGGCTGGGAGTAACCCGGCGGTCTTCGTTCACATTGGTGCCAATAACAAAGTTAGAGGTGGAGGTGAGGTCCTTAAAATGATTTCTGAGAATTAGGGGCCAAGTTAAAAGTGGCTAAGAGGGTGGTGTAAGGAGATGGGGTTTGGGTTTTTAGAGAACTGGGCTGACTTTTCTATTGACTACAGGCTCTTTAGTAGAGACGGATTGCACCTCAATGATGATGGTGCAGCTTTTTTGGGGGAAAAGATGGCTAGGGGGTTGGAGGAGATTTTAAACTAGGTATGGGGGGGAGGGTACGTTAAACTACACAGGGGTAGATAGAGAAGTTAGGGATCAGGGGGCTAATAACACAACGGAGGGAGGAAATGGGGGAGGGGACAGCATAGAGGATAAGGAGGCATGTACGACCAAGTATGGAAGTAAATCAATTGAGAATCTAAAATGTATGTTTACAAATGCAAGAAGTCTGGCTGGAAAAACCAGGGAACTAGAACTAATATCTTTAAAGGAAAGGTATGATGTAATTGGTATAGCAGAAACATGGCTAAATGATTCACACGACTGGACAGTAAATATTGAAGGATACGCCTTATTTAGACATGACAGAGTTAATAAGAAAGAAGGAGGAGTATGTATGTATGTTAAACAGGAATTGAAGCCAAATCTAAAAGATGGAATAGATGGGGACATAAACAATATGGCAGAAACAATATGGGTAGAACTGTGTACAGGAAGCAAGAAGGTGGGTAAATTAATTGTTGGGGTATGTTATAAGCCACCAAATGACGGGGCGGAGGTGGAATTGAATCTCTATATGCAGTTGGCGAAGGCTGCTGGTATGGGGCATGTTTTGGTTATGGGGGATTTTAACTACCCTGACATAGATTGGAGTATGGGAACTGCCAGCACCTCAAAAGGTATAAAGTTCTTAAAGGGCATGTCCACCCCCAAAACTATAATCCCCCCACTACTGGCCCCATTGTGTAGTGTAGTTTAATCCTTACCTCACATCCCAGCTCCATAAGGTTCTCCTGTAGTCCCCCCCAAAGTCCCAAAAACTGCCCACCAGGAGTATAGCAGAGTCCATATAGGACTCTGCCTCCTATCTGGACTCCGGGAGAAGTTTGGCATGCGTACTGCAGCCCTTCTCCCCCTCCCGATTAGGATTCCCTCCCCCTAGCATAAAACCCTTTAGATATAACATTCCCCCTGTCCCCCCAGCCCCAACCGCTATATTTTTAATTTTAGAAAGTGCCCCAAACATTACTTACCTTCACTCTTTCCTCCGCTGCACTGAACTCCCGGCAGCCGCGTCCGTGATTGGCTGCCGCTCAGCCAATCACAGACGCGACTGCCGGTCCCGCCCCTCTGCTTGCTGCATGGCAGCGCGGCGGAGGAAAGAGGGAAGGTAAGTAATGTTTTGGGCATTTTCTTATGATACTAATAGAGCGGTTGGGGCTGGGGGGACAGGTGGAATGTTAGGTAAAAACATTTTTTGAAGGGTGGACATACCCTTTAAATTTCCTATATGAGCATTTTCTTTCACAGATGTTAGAAGTTCCTACTAGACAGAATGTGTTGTTGGATCTGGTGATATCTAATAACCTTGAGCTCATTTGGAGATGAAGGTAATGGGAAGCTTAGGGAATAGTGACCATGATATAGTTTCATTTAATATAGGTTGCAAAAAACTAAATTGCACTGGGTTAACAAAAACTTTTAACTTTAGGAAAGCTAATTTTGTGCTGTTAAAGGAATCGCTCCTGCTCATAGACTGGGGGGAACTGTTTCTAGGTAAAGAAACTGAGCAGATGTGGACCACTTTTAAAGGGATATTAAACTAATTTCTAAATTTGTACCTTTAGGGAACAAGTGTAAAAAAAGTAGGTCCTCTCCTGCATGGCTTAATGCTCTCTACTGGCCCCACTGTGTACTGTCTAAAAATCCTTACGTTACATCCCAGCTAGAGATGTCCAAACTTTGCAAAATCCGGTCCGCTGGAGGATCCACGAATTTTCGAAAAAATTTGAAAATTCGAAAATCCGCGAGCGGACCCATTAAAATAAAAACATTTTTTCCGAAAATACGTATTTTCCAGCATTTTCGAAAATACATAAAATCCCCGTAATTTCGCAAATTTTCGAAAACGCGGTTCGGAAAAGTTCGGAAGGTGGAAAACTAGAAAATCCGTGATATCCGCCGTTCACGAACGAGGTAAATCCGCGGCGGATTCGGGTTCGGATCCGCAAACTGGGCCATCACTAATCCCAGCTCCAAATGGCTGCCCTGCTATGCTAGACATGTGCTATAATACACTTACTGTGTGTGTAGCGTATTTTCGAGCGATTGCGAAGAACGTCAAACATTCCCAACTTTCTCTTCGGAAAAGACCTAAAATTTCCCCCTGGCCGCGGGCGTCTCCCTGTACTAAAGTATATGGGAGTCGGCTGCGATCATGGCAAACATGCAGTCCCGAGGGTTCTCCCTATGCCGTGTACATGCTGTGTATAGGGAGAACGCCCAGGACTGTGTGTACCCTGATCTTACAGATTCTGTCATCTTTCAAACATCTGCCATGTGTGTACCCAGCTTCCAGGTGTTTGACCACTTTCTCCCTCCTTACTACTGCCCAGTCCCTACAGACAATCTCACACACGGCAGGGAAAGATCTGGAAGGACTATTAGGAGTGGAAGGCATGGCAGGGATGTGAGGGGTGTGTGTGTGGATGTGTGTGTATGAGAAACATTGGGGAATGAGCTAAATCAAGGTCAGGAGGTCAGGATAGGGTGGAGCAGAGAGTGTATAGAAGGAGCTGTAGTTAGGAACACGGTGACTAGTCTTTTTAGGTTAAAGAGCCCCACCCTCATTCCCTTATTATTAGCACTTTAAGGGTAGTTAGTCACAGCGGGTGGTGGTGATCCATAGAGGAAAAAGGGGGCACAGGTTTGGAGATAGGTGAAGAGAATTGTTATGCACTTGCATTATGTTTTAACCTTGCAATTGGGCCTCTGGGAGAGACACTGGGAGAGGCAAGTTTTGGTTACAGGGTGGAACCCATTGAGCTGGTGTTGGAGCGGCTGATGGCTTGATGGATTATATGGAACCCATTGAGCTGGTGTTGGAGCGGCTGATGGTTGATGGATTATATGGAACCCATTGAGCTGGTGTTGGAGTGGCTGATGGGTTGATGGATTATATGGAACCCATTGAGCTGGTGTTGGAGCGGCTGATGGGTTGATGGATTATATGGAACCCATTGAGCTGGTGTTGGAGGGGCTGATGGGTTGATGGATTATATGGAACCCATTTGATCTGGTGTTTGGAGCGGCTGATGGCTTGATGGTTATATGGCACCCATTGAGCTGGTGTTGGGCGGCTGATGGTTTGATGATGTGTTTGATGGTGTTTTAAGCATTAAGAGTTATAATATGGAACCCATTGAGCTGGTGTTGGAGCGGCTGATGGGTTGATGGATTATAGTCAAGGTTGCAGGACCAGAATGTTGTAGGTTGCAAATAAGGTTTAAAATATTCATGTTTACAAGGTAAAGTTTAAATGTTCTAATGTTTATGATGCACAAGCTTATTGTATAAAGAATAATAAATATGCTGTGGCCTTTTGTTCCAAGTCTGGTGTCTTTTATGGGGTTTGGTAATCTGGTGGGGGTAGGGTATTGTTTTAAGCATTAAGAGTTAATACTATCAATGCCAAGATCTACTTACTGGTAAGGTAGGTAGGAAAGTGCAGACGGTCCACTAACTGCAGCACGTTACATCACCAAGGGAAGGAACAGTGCGAGATGTACAGGGGGCCGGGGCAGGGAGATAACAGTCACAGGCAGGACAGTCCCAGTTAAATCCCACCCTCATTCCCTTATTATTAGCACTTTAAGGGTAGTTAGTCACAGCGGGTGGTGGTGATCCATAGAGGAAAAAGGGGGCACAGGTTTGGAGATAGGTGAAGAGAATTGTTATGCACTTGCATTATGTTTTAACCTTGCAATTGGGCCTCTGGGAGAGACACTGGGAGAGGCAAGTTTTGGTTACAGGGTGGAACCCATTGAGCTGGTGTTGGAGCGGCTGATGGCTTGATGGATTATATGGAACCCATTGAGCTGGTGTTGGAGCGGCTGATGGGTTGATGGATTATAGATATAATGGGACCCATTGAGCTGTGTTGGAGCGGCTGATGGGTTGATGGATTATATGAACCCATTTGAACTGGTGTGTTGGAGCGTGCTGATGGCTTGATTGGATGTATATGGAACCCATTGAGCTGGTGTTGAGGCGGCTGATGGGTTGATGGATTATATGGAACCCATTGAGCTGGTGTTGGAGCTGCTGATGGGTTTGATGATTATATGGAACCCTTGAGCTGGTGTTGGAGCGGCTGATGGGTTGATGGATATATGGAACCCATTGAGCTGGTGTTGGAGGGCGGCTGAATGGGTTGATGGATTATAGTTCTGAAGGTTTGCAAGGTACCAGAAATGTTGTAGTTGCAATAAGGTTTAAAATATTCATGTTACAGGTAATTTAAATGTTCTAATGTTTATGATGCACAAGCTTATGTATAAAGATAATAAATATGCTGTGGCCTTTTGTTCCAAGTCTGGTGTCTTTTTATGGGTTTGGTAATCTGGTGGGGGTAGGGTATTGTTTTTAAGCATTAAGAGTTAATACTATCAATGCCAAATCTACTTACTGGTAAGGTTAGGTGAAAGTGCAGACGGTCCCTAACTGCAGCACTTACATCACCAAGGGAAGGAACAGTGCAGATTCAGTGGGCCTTGCTTTACCAGTTTCTTTCAATACAGATATTAATGGGAAAGGGTGCCATTATCCAGTTTCTTTCAATACAGATATTAATGGGAAAGGGTGTCATTTATCAGTTCCTTTAATACAGAGATTAAAGGGGAAGGGTGCCATTTACCAGCTTCTTTCAATAGAGATTAAAGGGAAAGGGTTCCATTTACCAGTTTCTTTCAATATAAATATTAATGGGATAGGGTGCCATTTACCAGTTTATGTCAATACAGAGATTAATGGGAAAGGGTGCAAAGGGAAAGGGTGCCATTTACCAGTTTCTTTCAATACAGATATTAATGGGATGGAACCCATTAGCTGGTGTTGAGTGGCTGATGGGTGATGGATTATATGGAACCCATTGCAGCGTGTTTGGAGCGGCTGATGGGTTGATGGATTATATGGAACCCATTGAGCTGGTGTTGGAGGGGCTGATGGTTTGATGGATTATATGGAACCCATTGAACTGGTGTTTGGGGCTGATGGCTTGATGGATTATATGGCACCCATTGGCTGGTGTTGGAGCGGCTGATGGGTTGATGGATTATAGAACCCCATTGAGCTGGTGGTTGGACGCGGATGGCTTGATGATTATATGGAACCCTTGAGCTGGTGTTGGAGCGGCTGATGGGTGATGGATATATGGAACCCATTGAGCGGTGTTGGAGCGGCTGATGGGTTGATGGATTATATGGAACCCATTGAGCTGGTGTTGGAGCGGCTGATGGGTTTGATGGATTATATGAACCCATTGGCTGTGTTGGCGGCTGATGGGTTGATGGATATAGTCAAGTTGCAGACCAAATGTTGTAGTGCAAATAGGTTTAAAATATTCATGTTACAAGGTAAAGTTTAAATGTTCTAATGTTTATGATGCACAAGCTTATTGTATAAAAATAATAAATATGCTTGTGGCCTTTTGTTCCAAGTCTGGTGTCTTTTATTGGGGTTTGGTAATCTGTTGGGGGGTAGTGTGTTGTTTTTAAGCATAAGAGTTAATACTATCAAGCCAAGATCTACTTACTGGTAAGTGAGGTAAGGAAGTGCGTTGGTGTAGCGGTTCCAGCTATCCTGCAGCACGGGTTACAGTGTGGGGATGGTTGGTGGGGATCACCAAGGGGGAAGGAACGGTGCGAGAGTACAGGGGCCGGGGCCATGGAGATACCAAGGTCACAGGCGGACAGGCCCATGTTAATCGGGAGTGTCGCCACTGTGTTGTCTGGGGGCTCACGTCTGGAGGTTAGGTTTGCCCTGCTTTGTCAAGATCTGGTGGGGCGTCCTTGTTAGCGCAATCACATACTTCCACGAACTCCTTGCCGCGTACAACGCCCTCGCGCTTGCGCACAGGGGGTGTGGGGATGCCAGGATGTGCCGACCAGGGCCGCGGGGGGGGGGGGGGGGCGGGTGCCCCCGGCCACTGAAGGTGGGGGGGGGATGGAAGGGTGGACGGCGGCCTTGTGTGCGCGAGTCTGCCTGTCGTGTACCAAAAGCCTGGGCAGGAAGGGGGGAACCAAAAAAACGAGGATGGGGTGGTGGAAGACGCCAGGGCCCTAGTCAAGGCCCGACGGGGGACAGGTTGACGGTGAACGGGATTAAAAAGTAATAGGGCAGTCGCATGACAAAAAGTAGGGTGGCTGGAAGGCAAGAGGGGGGAAATGGTCGACGTTACTGGACAGAGCAGGGAATGGAGTGGTAGAAACAGCAGGTTTGTGGGGGATACAGAGGGGAGGCGGGGAGATCATGATAGATCGGCCATTAGTACCCAATGGTTTGGTGATGGGAGCCTTGTTGGGAGGTGGCGTCCTAGAGAGAGGGGATGGGTATGGTATGGAAGGGAGGGAACAACTGCCGGGGGGGGCAGCAGGCCCGGGAGCGGGTCAATAGGACAGAACAGCGGATGGGGGGGGGGGGGGGGCAAAGGGGCATCCAGGGTGAGATGAATGTGCAGAGTCAAGTGAGTGGGTATTACAGCGCCCGGGAGAATGCAGAATGGGGTTTTGGGCTGGACACACGGAGGATGAGGATCCGGGCCGGGGGGGGGGAGGGGGGGGAGTTGGTGGTGCAGGTACCAGTGGGTGACCCGCATTTGGGGGGGCGCTGTGCCGGGGTGGTGTGTGGGGGAGTGGGGTGTGGGGGTGGGTAGGGGGGCCGGGGGGGTGGGGACGGGGCGAAGAGTGGGTGGGGGGGCCTGTGAGGGGGTGGGGGAGGGTGGGGGTGGGGTCGCGGCACAGCGTGGCTGCGTGGGCGCGGGAGGGACAGGGAGGTGTGGGGCGGTCGGGTTCGGTCTGGGGGTGGGGAAGTAGATGCGTGCTGGAGGCTGTTGAAAAGCCGGATCGAGGTGATCGAATTGGGCGGCCTTCCCTGAGGGAACCCAGATCGAAGGGAGGATGGCAGTTGATCCAGACTACTGGCCGGTGCCGTTCCGAAGGAACCGACGATAATTGGCATTCAGTGCGTGGAAAAGACGGGGCTAGTGTGGACCCGCCGGTGTGGGGGGTGGGGTTGTGGGAGAAAGGTCGAGACGTCTCAGTAGGGGCGGGGCTGGGTGGGGGTGTAGGAGGGTGGAGAGTGGAACGGACACACGCAGGCGTGGTGGTGCCGGGGCGGTGGGGGTGGTAGGGTTGGGTGCATTTGGGGGGGATGGGGTGCCGGAACACGCCGGTAGTTGGCCGGGCGGGGGTGGGTGGTATGGGGGCGGGGGTCAACTCAGGATGGGCGGTGTGTGTGGTGGGGGGGAGGGGTCGAATTAGGTGTGCGGTGACAGGCTCACTTGGCATGTGATGTGTGCCGGTGGTGCGTGGATGTGTGGGGGAGTGTGTTGATGTGTGGTTAGCTGGGGTGGTATAGCAGGGAGATAACAGTCACAGGCAGGACAGTCCCAGTTAAATCCCACAGTCTGGGCCACTAGGAGTTAAGTTCACTGCTTTCTAAACTTCCTAGCCAATCACATCCACAACTCCGCCTCCACAACCCCCTCCCTACATGGTTGGACCATGATTCCTACCAGCCTCCCCCCTTCCAATGAAAGTTGGAGATTGACAGCTTCCTGTTTCTCTAGTCTCCTCTACCAAAGCCTGCAGAATGGGGGAGAAACCAAAAAAGCGAGGGATGGTGGAACTACAGTTCCCAGCATTCCTTACTGGACAATTTTACTTTAAAGATATAAAAAATAAATATTTCAAAGCAACAAAAATTAAGTTGCTAAAGCATATGGTTTAAATGGTCTAGCTTTACTGGACAGTATCAGTTAATTGATATTTATAAAACAGCATTTTGTTTTGACCAGTAGGGGATGCTGGGAAATATAGATCGGCCATTAGTAACCATGTGTGTATGGGACCTTTTGTTGCTGTCCTATATAGTATAGGATAGTATTTAAGTATTTAACTTCCGGCATCATTTCCCGTTAGCTTTCAATAGTACATAACATCTGATTGGTTGGGGCAAATTTAGCACGATTTTTAATGATAAGAAATTTTATTACATCTCCCTGATAAAGTCATAAGGGGGCGGACACACTTAGTATTGACTGTCTGTGTGTGTGTATGTGTGTAAGGGGGCAGACACACTCAGTATTGCCTGTCTGTGTGTGTGTATGGCTGGGTACACAAAGGGACTATTTGTCCCGAGCAAGCGCTTGGCCAGGACAATTGTCTGTCGGTCGCTGAAAATTCGTCCGTGGCTGAAAAATCCGAACGATCTATCATGCGGCCCCATAGGGAACCGCATGATCGATTGGAATTTACCAACACGTCCGATCCGGACGAATGAACCATCGAGGTCAGTCACGAAAATATCTGCTAGTGTGTACCCAGCCGTGTGTGTGTGTGTAAAAGTGCGGACACACTCAGTATTGCCTGTCTGTGTGTGTGTATGTGTGTAAGGGGACGGACACACTCAGTATTGCCTGTCTGTGTGTGTGTATGTGTGTAAGGGGGCGGACACACTCAGTATTGCCTGTCTGTGTGTGTGTATGTGTGCGGACAGACTCAGTATTGTCTGTGTGTGTGTGTGTATGTGTCTAAGGGGGCGGACACACTCAGTATTGCCTGTCTGTGTGTGAGTATGTGTGTAAGGGGACGGACACACTCAGTATTGCCTGTCTGTGTGTGTATGTGTGCAGACACACTCAGTATTACCTGTCTGTGTGTGAGTATGTTTGTAAGGGGACGGACACACTCAGTATTGCCTGTCTGTGTGTGTGTATGTGTGTAAGGGGATGGACACACTCAGTATTGCCTGTCTGTGTGTATGTGTGTAAAAGTGCGGACACACTCAGTATTGCCTGTTTGTGTATGTGTGTAAAAGTGCAGACACACTCAGTATTGCCTGTTTGTGTGTGTGTATGTGTGTAAGGGGGCAGACACACTCAGTATTGCCTGTCTGTGTGTGTGTATGTGTGCGGACAGACTCAGTATTGCCTGTCTGTGTGTGTTTATGTGTCTAAGGGGGTGGACACACTCAGTATTGCCTGTCTGTGTGTGAGTATGTGTGTAAGGGGACGGACACACTCAGTATTGCCTGTCTGTGTGTGTGTGTGTGTGTGTAAGGGGACGGACACACTCAGTATTGCTTGTCTGTGTGTATGTGTCTAAGGGGGCGGACACACTCAGTATTGCCTGTCTGTGAATGTGTATGTGTCTAAGGGGGCGGACACACTCAGAATTTCCTGTCTGTGTGTGAGTATGTGTGTAAGGGGACGGACACACTCAGTATTGCCTGTCTGTGTGTGTGTATGTGTGCGGACAGACTCAGTATTGCCTGTCTGTGTGTGTGTATGTGTCTAAGGGGGTGGACACACTCAGTATTGCCTGTCTGTGTGTGAGTATGTGTGTAAGGGGACAGACATACTCAGTATTGCCTGTCTGTGTGTGTGTGTGTGTAAGGGGACGGACACACTCAGTATTGCTTGTCTGTGTGTATGTGTCTAAGGGGGCGGACACACTCAGTATTGCCTGTCTGTGAGTGTGCGTGTGTGTATGTGTCTAAGGGGGTGGACACACTCAGTATTTCCTGTCTGTCTGTGTGTGAGTATGTGTGTAAGGGGATGGACACACTCAGTATTGCCTGTCTGTCTGTGTGTGTGTATGTGTGTAAGGGGACGGACACACTCAGTATTGCCTGTCTGTGTGTGTGTATGTGTGTAAGGGGGAAGACACACTCAGTATTGCCTGTCTGTGTGTAAGGGGACGGACACACTCCTGTATTTGCCTGTCTGTGTGTGTGGTATGTGTGTAAGGGGACGGACACACTCAGTATTGCCTGTCTGTGTGTATGTGTGTAAGGGGAAGACACATTCGTATTGCCTGTCTGTGTGTATGTGTGCGGACACACTCAGTATTGCCTGTCTGTGTGTATGTTCTAAGGGGGCGGACACCTCAGTATTGCCTGTCTGTGTGTATGTGTGTAAGGGACGGACACACTCAGTATTGCCTGTCTGTGTGTGTGTGTGTGTTTATGTGTGCGGACACACTAAGTATTGGCCTGTCTGTGTGTGTGTATGTGTCTAAGGGGGCGGACACACTCAGTATTGCCTGTCTGTGTGTATGTGTGTAAGGGGCGGACACACTCAGTATTGCCATTCTGTGTGTTGTGTATGTGTGCGGACACACTCAGTATTGCCTGTGTGGTGTGTATATGTGTGTAAGGAGTTAGGGGGTGGACGCATTCAGTATTGCCTGTCTGTGTATGCAGGTATCCCACCCCTCCCGCATTTCGCAGGAGTCCTCCTCATTCTAGGGTGGTCTCCCGCACACCGTGAGACCACCCCAGACTTGAGAGGAGACTTGAGTCTACTCCCAAGTCACACCCCCTTTCTGTGCCCCACCTCTGGAATGCCCCTAACTCCTCCTAACCCCACCTCCCGCCACCCCTAGAATGGTGGCCCCTCCCCCGTGTGATGTCACGCCCCGTCTGGTGTATGAATATTGTGTAAGGGGGCGGATATACTCAGTATTGCCTGTCTGTGTGTGTGTATATGTGTGCAGACACACTCATTATTGCCTGTCTGTGTGTATGTGTGTAAGGGGGGTGGACACACTCAGTATTGCCTGTCTGTGTGTGTATGTTGTAGGGGGCAGACACACTCAGTATTGCCTATCTGTGTGTGTGTATGTGTGCGGACGCACTCAGTATTGCCTGTCTGTGTGTGTGTATGTGTCTAAGGGGGCAGACACACTCAGTATTGCCTGTCTGTGTGTGTGTGTATGGCTGGGTACACAAAGGGACTATTTGTCCCGAGAAAGCGCTTGGCCAGGACAATTGTCGTCAGTCCGCTGCAAATTCGGCCGCGACCGAAAAAATCCGAACGATCAATCATGCTGCCCCATAGGAACCGCACGATCGATTGGAATTTACCAACACGTCTGATCCGGACGAATTAGACCATCGAGTCAGTCACGAAAATATCTGCTGGTGTGTACCCAGCCGTGTGTGGTGTGTAAAAGTGTCGGACACACTCAGTATTGCCTGTCTGTGTGTGTGTATGTGTGTAAGGGCGGACACACTCGTATTGCCTTCTGTGGTGTGTGTATGTGTGTAATGGGGCGGACACACTCAGTATTGCCTGTCTGTGTGTGTGTGTATGTGTCTAAGGGGGGCGGACACACTCAGTATTGCCTGTCTGTGTGTGTGTGTGTAAGGGGACAGACACACTCATATTGCCTGTCTGTGTATTGTGGTAAGGGGGCTGGACGCACTCAGTATTGCCTGTCTGTGTGTATGTGTCTAAGGGGGCAGACACACTCATTATTGCCTGTCTGTGTTGTGTGTATGGCTGGGTACACAAAGGGACTATTTGTCCCGAGCAAGCGCTTGGGCCAGGACAATTGTCTGTCAGTCGCTGCAATTCGTGCCGCGGACGAAAAATCCGAACGATCAATCATGCCTGCCCCATAGGGAACCGCACGATCGATTGGAAATTTACCACACTGTCTGTATGTGACGACGACCCATCGAGGTCTCACGAAAATATCTGCTGGTGTGTACCCAGCCGTGTGTGTGTGTAAAAGTGCGGACACACTCAGCATTGCCTGTCTGTGTGTGTGATTGTGAAGGGGGCGGCACCACTCAGTATTGCCTTTCTGTGTGTGTGTATGTGTGTAATGGTGGCGGACCCACTCATTATTGCCTGTCTGTGTGTGTGTGTGTATGTGTCTAAGGGGCGGACACACTCAGTATTGCTGTCTGTGTGTGTATGTGTGTAAGGGGCAGACACACTCAGTATTGCCTGTCTGTGTATGTGTGTAAGGGGCGGACACACTCAGTATTGCCTGTCGTGTGTGTGTGTATGTGTGTAAGGGGGCAGACACACTCAGTATTGCCTATCTGTGTGTGTGTATGTGTTCGGATGCACTCAGTTTGCCCCGAAAAGAAGGACTTAAAAATCACCTGTTAATTCACACAGGGGAGAAACCTTATGTTCTTTAGTGAATAAGGAAAGCACCAGGGCACAGCACATGCTCATGCACATACTGAGAGACCCCTTTAAAATGTGAAAGTGCAGGAAAATCTTTCTACTAGTACAGCACTGGAAGAAACTATTTGAATGTGATGAGTGTGAAAACGATTCAGAAATCGGTCCCATTTGAAGATCGTAAGAAGGTTCATAGACAAAGATTTCTTTTCTTTATAGAAGAGTAAACAGATTTTCAAACTTCACATCGGCCACCTCATGTAATAAACTGGTAACAGATTTAACTGAAGTTTCAGCTTCAGTACAATAGAATAATTTGATTAAGTGAACAGTATCAGAAATATATCTTTCAGTGTTCTCCCCAGCATCTTATACCCGGCTGTTCCGCCCTGCTAATGTATATGTCCTCCCGGCTGTCTTCTGACAATAGCTTGCTACCATGACAAAAACCCAAACCGGATGGCGAGGGAAAGAGTTGACTGGTCTGCGGAAATTTCAGTTTGATCTGTCTAATAATAATCAGCGGGAGGTATGATGAGCATGAAATGTAGCTTCCTCTCTGTTGAAATTCCGTCTCTTTCTCAGTCTCTCTCTTCCGTTTCCATGCTTAGGGGTGCCGTAGTTGGAGGGGCAGCTTTGCAATTTCATCAACCCCTCCACCCCAGTAGCCTACAGGCTACTAGGGTGTAATCTGCCCCTGCTGGGCCTACTTAACAGAATAGTTTAGCCACACTCCCGGTTTAAGGTTCAGTGTGGAGACTCAGTAGTAGACTAAAACATAACTTTTATTAAGCAATCAAGGTAAAAGGTTACGTCTGACGCGTTTCGCAATTATTATGGTTTATATTTTTGCTTACGGATTACATGAGTTGATACCTACCCATGCACACCATTAAAGTTATCTTTACAATATACGTTATTTTATAGGTCAGGAGGACCCTGGTAGAATTTTTAGGGGGATGTGGTTTCATGGGGTGGGGCTATGCTCCCTGATTTGATGTTAATAAAGCTTTTTAATACTTTATCTTTACTCTTTGGGATGTGTTCTGATGTTTGCACTATTTTTTCTACAGTATCTTGGTTGTGGTGGAGGCTTCAAATTCTAGTTGTAAGGCATGATTGGCTCACATGGAACAGGAAATTGTTGCAGGCGACACATCAAACTTGAAACCAAAAGGAACTTACTTCTAGTGATATACATGAGATTTACAACATAAGGATTTGCTAAATTGCAAATGTTCCCCTTTAATTTCTGCATTAAAAAACAATTGTAAATGGCACGTTTTCCCGTTTAGTCTTTGCAATGATATAAACTGGTAATGCACCCTTTCCCTGTATAAAGTATAATGGTTACAAACGGCCAGAGTAACTGCTAACAGTGCTTTTTCCATGCAGCTCATATATACAACATGCTCAGCCTCATGGACTCTTTACATGATTACTCACCCGCAGAGGTTTCTTCTCTCCGCCTTTTCCAGAATGTTGCCCCATTTTTATTACATACATTGAGTGTACTTGATGCCTTTTGGATGGATGCATAGATTGGGGTAACTCAATCTTCCACAAACCAAAGCATGGTGTTTTTATGTGAACCTTTCCCTTTAATCTCTGCATTGGAAAAACTGTTAAATGGTCCCTTTCTCTTTAATCTCCGCATAAGTGTTTTTATGGTATCACCATCCTTGACTTGTCCTGCAGAACTGATCTTAGTAGTAGTCCAGCATGGATTTATGAGAGATTGTGCCAGACCAATTTACTTGTTTTTTAATGAAATTGGGCATGCGAATGGCAGAATGAATTACATGCTGATAAAGTGTAGCGTATGCATTTGGGGATTAGCGAACCTTGTGCCCCTACACCATAAATAACTCTGTGCTAATGAATCACTATGGAAAAAGATTTGGGGTTCTGGTAGATCACAGACTTATGCTGGTTACAGAATGGTGTGCCAATGGAGCTACAACATCCATGTGGGTAAAGTTCTAAGTGTAGTGCCTCACGTGGTTTGCGTACTCTGGGACACTTCTTTTTAATCTGCTAATATGGGCCGTTTTATTAATGGGCAATAAATAATATATCAACATCCAAAGTAATAAAAATCAATAATAACAAAGGTGCAATTTTGTGATACCACGCCACCTTCAAACGACATTACTGCGTATTGTAATGTACAACACGCTTATCTCATTGTGAATTGTAAATTTATGAACCACTAATACAATACCATTGTATGAAGTCCTACTACCGCATAGTATTACTTAAGGCCATACATGCATCAATAGCAGGTGCATAAACACTTGTGCAGCTCCAACCATCACACTGTGTGTGTAGCTTTAGAAGTTGGTACTTAGAGGCAAGGTCTGATTGCTTATGACAACAAATTTTACCAGAGCTTTGAAAACTGTCAGATTGTTGTCTATGGCTGCAATCAAAATGGGGCAGCAGAATGGCAAGCTGAGATTAATAACATAATTGATAAATGTAAGGTGAATTGATTGGGGTTTAACAGTCTTGTGCCACCTACACCATAAATGAAGCCTGTGAATCTCCGTTGGAAAAAGATTTCTTGTAGATAACGGACTAAAGGGATTGAATCTTTACTGTTGTATACCTCGCTTCTCGGCGGGTGGTGATAAGATGGATCTCCTTTCCGCTTTTACTTTTGAATTTCCGTGTAAGTCCCTATAAAGGGGTTTTAAGTTTTGAGTGCCCCGGTCCCATTCTTTCTTTTCTCAACCTCTGACCAAACAGAGAGCTTTCTCCAACTCACCATTCATTGCCAGTATAATCAGCCTCAAGTTCATTAGCCAGTCATAATCAGCCCTCCATTTCATTAGCCATTAGTCAGGCGCCCTCCCAGTTCATTAGCCAGTGTAGCAGTCAAGAATGTACAAAATGCAGTAGTGGTCTTTTAAATGTTCGTTGCCTCAAAAGGGGTGGTTCTCAAAAGTGGGTGTGGCAAAAATAATTCAGGCGCACGCTCACCCACTTTGCATTTGTGCCCTCATGGACATTCCAATATTTGGGAGGTATGATAAGTGATCTAGGTCGTTTCAATTATGAGGATTAACGATAATGTCATTCAACACGTTCGTCGGCTGCTTTGTCCAGACAATTATCCAACGTGTGGTCCATGCTTAAGAGATGATTACTGTAGGATAAGGTGCTTTTATTATGCGACGAACCATTCATTTTTACAGACAGCGTTTCGAGAGATCACTTTCTCTCTTCCTCATGGTCAAGCAGTTAAAGAAACACAGTGTACATCCACATCTTTAAAGGTTGATAGAGTTAACAACTTTTTTTGGAAATCCCTATTAATGTTGAAACGTAACACAGGATAAGATATTGGGTGAACTATATCAGTAAGCAATAAAACAACAACCGAGTAAACATTAGGGAACTGTAAATAGGCATATATTAGTGAAGTAATTAGTGGGGATACAGACAAGTACCAGCATACAAGGGAGGGGGGAAGTGGGAATGGGGATCCATATTGGAACAATTCCGAGTGAATGGCTTGAGGAATCCCATGTCCCTATTTTTAAACCAGTTTTGTTAGTGGGTAAATCAGTGAATCATTCGAATTTCAAAGGTTTTTCCTTCCTGGTGTTTTTGTCCCTTTAAGTATCAATATTGAGAGGTCCGACTGGTGGTGGCAGGTTGTTTTGTTATCCTGGCAATTGGGTTTTATTTTCATGAATTGTATAGTGTGTCTGTGGTTAAAACCATCAACTTTAAAATGTGATGTACCCTGTGTTCCTAGTACGGCTTGACCCTGGGACAGATAGAAGTGTATCTCTCGAAAGCTTGTCTGTAAAATGAACTGTTAGTCCATAATACAATCACCTTATCCTACAGTGCTCACCTCTGAGTATGTGTGTAAGGGGACGGACACACTCAGTATTGCCTGTCTGTGTGTGTGTATGTGTGTAAGGGGGAAGACACACTCAGTATTGCCTGTCTGTGTGTAAGGGGACGGACACACTCAGTATTGCCTGTCTGTGTGTGTGTATGTGTGTAAGGGGACGGACACACTCAGTATTGCCTGTCTGTGTGTGTGTATGTGTGTAAGGGGACGGACACACTCAGTATTGTGTGTAAGGGGACGGACACACTCAGTATTGCCTGTCTGTGTGTATGTGTGTAAGGGGGAAGACACATTCAGTATTGCCTGTCTGTGTGTATGTGTGCGGACACACTCAGTATTGCCTGTCTGTGTGTATGTGTCTAAGGGGGCGGACACACTCAGTATTGCCTGTCTGTGTGTATGTGTGTAAGGGGACGGACACACTCAGTATTGCCTGTCTGTGTGTGTGTGTGTGTGTATGTGTGCGGACACACTAAGTATTGCCTGTCTGTGTGTGTGTATGTGTCTAAGGGGGCGGACACACTCAGTATTGCCTGTCTGTGTGTATGTGTGTAAGGGGGCGGACACACTCAGTATTGCCATTCTGTGTGTGTGTATGTGTGCGGACACACTCAGTATTGCCTGTGTGTGTGTATATGTGTGTAAGGGAGTTAGGGGGTGGACGCATTCAGTATTGCCTGTCTGTGTATGCAGGTATCCCACCCCTCCCGCATTTCGCAGGAGTCTCCCTCATTCTAGGGTGGTCTCCCGCACACCCGTGAGACCACCCCAGACTTGAGAGGAGACTTGAGTCTACTCCCAAGTCACACCCCCTTTCTGTGCCCACACTCTGGAATGCCCCTAACTCCTCCCTAACCCCACCTCCCGCCACCCCTAGAATGGTGGCCCCTCCCCCGTGTGATGTCACGCCCCGTCTGGTGTATGAATATGTGTGTAAGGGGGCGGATATACTCAGTATTGCCTGTCTGTGTGTGTGTATATGTGTGCAGACACACTCATTATTGCCTGTCTGTGTGTATGTGTGTAAGGGGGTGGACACACTCAGTATTGCCTGTCTGTGTGTGTATGTGTGTAAGGGGGCAGACACACTCAGTATTGCCTATCTGTGTGTGTGTATGTGTGCGGACGCACTCAGTATTGCCTGTCTGTGTGTTGTCTGTGTGTGTGTGTGTAAGGGGACAGACACTCTCATATTGCCTGTCTGTGTATTGTGTAAGGGGGCTGACGCACTCAGTATTGCCTGTCTGTGTGTATGTGTCTAAGGGGCAGACACACTCATTTGCCTGTCTTGTGTGTGTGTATGGCTGGGTACACAAAGGGACTATTTGTCCCGAGCAAGCGCTTGGCCAGGACAATTGTCTGTCAGTCGCTGCAAATTCGGCCGCGGACGAAAAATCCGAACGATCAATCATGCTGCCCCATAGGGAACCGCACGATCGATTGGAAATTTACCACACTCTGATATGGACGACAACCATCGAGGTCAGTCACGAAATATCGCTGGTGTGTACCCAGCCGTGTGTGTGTGTAAAAGTGCGGACACACTCAGCATTGCCTGTCTGTGTGTGTGATTTGTAAGGGGGCGACACCACTCAGTATTGCCTTTCTGTGTGTGTGTATGTGTGTAATGGGGCGACCACTCATATTGCCTGTCTGTGTGTGTGTGTGTATGTGTCTAAGGGGGCGGACACCTCAGTATTGCCTGTCTGTGTGTGTATGTGTGTAAGGGCAGACACACTCAGTATTGCCTGTCTGTGTAATGTGTGTAAGGGGCGGACACACTCAGTATTGCCTGTCGTGTGTGTGTATTGTGTGTAAGGGGGCAGACACACTCAGTATTGCCCTATCTGTGTGTGTGTAATGTGTTCGGATGCACTCAGTTTGCCCCGAAAAGAAGGACTTAAAATCACCTGTTAATTCACACAGGGGAGAAACCTTATGTCCTTTAGTGAATAAGGGAAAGCACCAGGGACAAGCACATGCTCATTGCACATACTGGAGAGACCCCTTTAAAATGTGAAAGTGCAGAAAATCTTTCTACTAGTACAGCACTGGGAAGAAACTATTTGAATGTGATGAGTGTGAAAACGATTCAGAAATCGGTCCCATTTGAAAGATCGAATAAGAAGGTTCTAGACAAAAGATTTCTTTTCTTATAGAGAAGAGTAAACAGATTTTCAAACTTCACCAGTCGGCCACTCATGTATAAACATGGTAACAGATTTAACTGAAGTTTCAGCTTCAGTACAATGAGAATATTTGATAATCTGAACAGTATGCAGAAATATATCTTTCAGTGTTCTCCCCAGCATCTTATACCCGGCTGTTCCGCCCTGCTAATGTATATGTCCCTCCCGGCTGTCTTCTGACAATAGCTTGCTACCATGACAAAAAACCCAAAGCCGGATGGCGAGGGAAAGAGTTGGACTGGTCGCGGAAATTTCAGTTTGATCTGTCTAATAATAATCAGCGGGTAGGTATGAATAACATGAATGTAGCTTCCTCTCTGTTGAAATTCCGTCTCTTTCTCAGTTCCCTCTCCTTCCGTTTCCATGCTTAGGGGTGCCGTAGTTGGAGGCTGTGTGTGTGTATGTGTCTAAGGGGGGCGGACACACTCAGTATTGCCTGTCTGTGTGTGTGTGTGTAAGGGGACAGACACACTCAGTATTGCCTGTCTGTGTATGTGTGTAAGGGGGCGGACGCACTCAGTATTGCCTGTCTGTGTGTATGTGTCTAAGGGGGAAAGCCCCCTTACCAAATACACAGACAGGCAATATGAGTGTGTCTGTCCCCTTACACACACACACACAGACAGGCAATACTGAGTGTGTCCGCCCCCCTTAGACACATACACACACACACAGACAGGCAATACTGAGTGTGTCCGCCCCATTACACACATACAACACCACAGACAGGCAATACGAGTGTGTCCGCCCTTACACACATACACACACACAGACAGGCAATACTGAGTGTGTCCGCACTTTTACACACCACACACGGCTGGGTACACACCAGCAGATATTTTCGTGACTGACTCGATGGTCATTCGTCCGGATCAGACGTGTGGTAAATTCCAATCGATCGTCGGTTCCCTATGGGGCAGCATGATTGATCGTTCGGATTTTTCGTCGCGGCCGAATTTGCAGCGACTGACAGACAATTGTCCTGGCCAAGCGCTTTCTCGGGACAAATAGTCCCTTTGTGTACCCAGCCATACACACACACACAGACAGGCAATACTGAGTGTGTCTGCCCCCTTAGACACATACCACACAAAGACAGGCAATACTGAGTGCGTCCGCACACATACACACCACACAGATAGGCAATACGAGTGTGTCTGCCCCCGTACAACATACACACACAGACAGGCAATACTGAGTGTGTCCACCCCCCTTACACCACATACACACAGACAGGCAATAATGAGTGTGTCTGCACACATATACACACACACAGACAGGCAATACTGAGTATATCCGCCCCCTACACAATATTCATACACCAGACGGGGCGTGACATCACACGGGGGAGGGGCCACCATTCTAGGGGTGGCGGGATGGTGGGGTTAGGAGGAGTTAGGGGCATTCCAGAGGGTGGGGCACAGAAAGGGGGTGTGACTTGGGAGTAGACTCAAGTCTCCTCTCAAGTCTGGGGTGTCTCACGGTGTGCGGGAGACCACCCTAGAATGAGGAGGACTCCTGCGAAATGCGGGAGGGGTGGGATACCTGCATACACAGACAGGCAATACTGAATGCGTCCACCCCCTAACTCCTACACACATATACACACCACAACAGGACAATACTGAGTGGTCGCACACATACACAACACACAGACGGCAATACTGAGTGTGTCCGGCCCCTTACACACATACACACAGACAGGCCAATACTGAGTGTTCCGCCCCCTTAGACACATACACACACACAGACAGGCTAATACTTAGTGTGTCCGCACACATACAACACACACACACACACAGGACAGGCAATACTGAGTGTGTCCGTCCCTGTACACACATTTACACACAGACAGGCAATACTGAGGTGATGTCCGCCCCCTTAGACACATACACACAGGACAGGCAATACTGAGTGTGTCCGCACACATACACACAGACAGGCAATACGATGTGTCTCCCCTTACACACATACACACAGACAGGCAATTCTGAGTGTGTGTCCGTCCCCTTACACACATCCCACACACAGACAGGCATATACGAGTGTGTCCGTCCCCTTACACACAGACAGGCAATACTGAGTGTGTCTTCCCCCTTACACTACACGACACACACACAGACAGGCAATACTGAGTGTGTCCGTCCCCTTAAATACATCACACACACAGACGACAGGCAATACTGAGTGTCATCCACCATTAACACATACTCACACACGACAGGACAGGAAATACTGAGTGTGCTCCCCCCTCAGACACTACACACACGCACAATCACAGACAGCAAATATGAGTGTGTACCCCCCACCTTAGACACATACACACAGACAAGCAATACGAGTGTGTCGTCCCTTACACACACACACACACAGACAGGCAATACTGAGTATGCTCTGTCCCTTACACACATACTCACACACAGACAGGCAAATACTGAGTGTGTCCAACCCCCTAAGACACATACACACACACAGAAGGCAAACTGAGTCTGTCCTGCACACATACACACACACAGACACGGCAATACGGAGTGGTGTCCGTTCCCTTACACACATACACACACACCAGACAGGAAATTCTGAGTGTGTCCGCCCCTTACCCCTTAGACACATACACATTCACAGGACAGGCAATATGAGTGTGTCGCCCCCTTAGACACATACACACAAGACAAGCAAATACTGAGTGTGTCCGTCCCTTACACACACACAAACACACACACAGACAGGAATACTGAGGTGTGTCCGTCCTTTCCCCTACACACATACTTCACACAACAGCAGCAATAGATGGTTGGTGTCCACCCCCTGGACACATAAACACACAGCAGACAGGCAATATTGTCTGCGCACACATCACACACACAGACAGGCAATACTGAGGTGTCTGCCCCCTTAACAATACACAACACAACAGGCAATACTGAGTGTGTCTGCACTTTAAAACATACAACAAAACAGGCATACTGATGTGTCCGCACTTTTACACACATACACACAGACAGGCAATATGAGTGGTCCATCCCCTTACACACATAAACACACACAGACAGGCAATACGAGTGTGTCCGTCCCTTTACAAACATACTCACACACAGGGACAGGTAATACTGAGTGGGTCGCACACATACACCACACAGTACAGGCAAAATACTGAGTTGTTCCGTCCCTTAAACATACTCACACAAAGACACGGCAATACTGAGTGTGTCCGCCCCATTAGACACATACACACACACACACAGACAATACTGAGTTGTCCGCACAATACACAAACACAGAACAGGCAATACTGAGTGGTCCGCCTCCTTACACAAATACACACACACAGGACAGGCAATACTGAGTGTGTCCGTCCCCTTACACACATGACACACACAACAGACAGGCAATAATGAGGTGTCCGCACTTTACACACACACACACGGCTGGGTACACACTAGAGATATTTCGGACTGACCTCGAGGTTCATTCGTCCGGACGGACGTGTTGGTAATATTCCAATCGATCATGACGGTTCCCTATGGGGCCGCATGATAGATCGTTCGGATTTTCAGGCCAGGACGATTTCAGCGACCGACAGACAATTGTCCTGGCCAAGCGCTTGCTCGGACAAATAGTCCCTTTGGTACCAGCCATGTACACACACACAGACAGGCAAATGAGTGTGTCTTGCCACCTTACACACATCACACACCACAGACAGTCAATACTAAGTGTGTCCGCCCCTTATTACTTTATCAGGGGATGTAATAAAATCTATATCATTAAAAAATGTGCAAATTTGCCCCAACCAATCAGATGTTATGCTACTATTGAAAGCTAAGGGAAATGAATGCGAAGTTAAATACTTTAAAAAAAATTTTTTTTACCCCTATTTTTTCCTATACTAATAGGACAGCCAACAAAAAGGTCCACATACACACATGGTTACTTAATGGCCGATCTATATTTCCCCAGCATCCCCTAATGGCTAAAACAAAAGCTGTTTTATAAATGTCAATTAATGATACTGTCCAGTCAACGCTAGGACCATTAAACCATAGGCTTTAGCAACTTAATTTGTGCTTTGAAAATATTTATCTTTGTATATCTTTAAAGTAAATTGTCAGTAAGGAATGCGGAACTGTAGTCCCCATCCCTCGCTTTTTTGGTTTCTCCACCCTTCTGCAGGCTTTGGTAGAGCGAGACTAGAGAAAACAGGAAGCTGATCAATCTCCAACTGTTCATTGGAAGGGGGGAGGCTGGTAGGAATCATGGGTCCAACCATGTAGGGAGGGGGTTGTGGAGGCGGAGTGTGCCGACCTGTGATTGGCTAGGAAGTTTAGAAAGCAGTGTAACTTAACTCCTAGTGGCCCAGATGTGGGATTTAACTGGGACTGTCATGCCTGTGACTGTTATCTCCCGCACCCGGCCCCTGTTAATATCGCACTGTTCCTTCCCTGGTGATGTAACGTGCTGCAGTTAGTGGACCGTGCTGCACTTCCTACCTACCTTACCAGTAAGTAGATTTGGCATTGATAGTATTAACTCTTAATGCTTAAAAACAATACCCACCCCCACCAGATTACCAAACCCATAAAAGACACCAGACTTGGCAAAAGGCCACAGCATATTTATTATTCTTTATACAATAAGCTTGTGCATCATAAACATTAGAACATTTAAACTTACCTTGTAAACATGAATATTTAAACCTATTTGCAACTACAAACATTCTGGGCTCACTTATTAGCAAACCATGTAGAACCTATCATCAACCCATGCAGCCGCTCCAACACCAGCTCAATGGGTTCCATATAATCCATCAACCCATCAGCCGCTCCAACACCAGCTCAATGGGTTCCATTAATCCATCACCCATCAGCCGACCCAACACCAGTCAAGGGTTCCCTAATCCATCAGCACACGACTCAACACCAGATCAATGGGTCCACATAATCATCAACCCATCAGCCCGCCCCCCTCCAACACCAGCTCAATGGGTGCCATATAATCCATCAAGCCATCAGCGCTCCAAACCACCAGTTCAATGGGTTCCATATAATCCATCAACCCATCAGCCCCTCCAACACAGCTCAATGGGTTTCCATATAATCCATCAACCCATCAGCCGCCTCCAACACCAGATCAATGGGTTCCCATATAATCCATCACACCATCAGCCACTCCAACACCAGCTCAATGGGTTCCCATAAATCCATCAACCATCAGCGCTCCAACACCAGCTCAATGGGTTCCATATAATCCAATCAAGCATCAGCGCTCCAACACCAGCTCAATGGGTTCCACCCTGTAACCAAAACTTGCCTCTCCCAGTGTCTCTCCCAGAGGCCCAATTGCAAGGTTAAAACATTAATGCAAGTGCATAACAATTCTCTTCACCTATCTCCAAACCTGTGCCCCCTTTTTCATCTATGGATCACCACCACCGCTGTGACTAACTACCTTAAAGTGATAATAAGAAGGAATGAGGGTGGGGCCTTTAACCTAAAAAAGACTAGTCACCGTGTACTAAATACAAGCTACCTTCTATACTCTCTCGCTCCACCCTATCCTGACCTCCTGACCTTGATTTAGCTCATTCCCCAATGTTCTCATACACACACATCCACACACACACCCCTCACATCCTGCCATGCCTTCCACTCCTAATAGTCCTTCCAGATCTGCCCTGCCGGTGTGTGAGATTGTCTGTAGGGACTGGGCAGTAGTAAGAGGGAGAAGTGGTCAAACACCTGGAAGCTGGGTACACACATGGCAGATGTTTGAAAAGATGACAGAATCTGTAAGATCTGGGTAACACACAGTCCTGGGCGTTCTCCTATACACAGCATGGACACGGCATAGGGAGAAACCCTCGGGACTGCATGGTTTGCCCATGATCGCAGCCGACCCATATACTTTAGTACAGGGAGGACGCCGCGGCCACGGGGGAAAATTTAGGTCTTTTCCGAAGAGGAAGTTGGAATGTTTGACGTTTCTCGAATCGCTCGAAAATACGCTACACACACAGTAAGTGTATTATAGCCATGTCTAGCATAGCAGGGCAGCCATTTGGAGCTGGGGATAGTGATGGCCCCAGTTGCGGAGATAGAACCCGGATCCGCCGCGGATTTACTCGTTCGTGAACGGCGGATATCACGGATTTTCTAGTTTTCCACCTTCCGAACTTTTCCGAACCGCGTTTTCGAAAATTTGCGAAAATTACGGGGTTTTATGTATTCGAAAATGTGGAAAATACGTTTTCGGAAAAAATTTTTTATTTTAATGGGGTCCGGTCGCGGATTTTCGAATTTTCAAATTTTTTCGAAAATTCGATGGATCCTCCAGCGGACCGGATTTGCAAAGTTTGGACATCTCTAGCTGGGATGTAACGTAAGGATTTTTAGACAGTACACAGTGGGGCCAGTAGAGAGCATTAAGCCATGCAGGAGAGGACCTACTTTTTTTACACTTGTTCCTAAAGGTACAAATTTAGAAATTAGTTTAATATCCCTTTAAAAAGTGGCCACATCTGCTAGTTTCTTTACCTAGAAAACAGTTCCCCACCGTCTATGAGCGGAGCGATCCTTTAACAGCACAAAATTAGCTTTCCTAAAGTTAAAAGTTTTGTTAACCCAGTGCAATTTAGTTTTGCAACCTATATTAAATGAAACTATATCATGGTCACTATTCCCTAAGCTTCCATTAACTTCATCTCAAATGAGCTCAAGGTTATTAGAGATTCACAAGATCCAACAACACATTCTGTCTAGTAGGAACTTTACCATCTGTGAAAGAAATGCTCATAAGGAAATTTAAAAGGGTATGTCCACCCTTCAAAAAATGTTTTACCTAACATTCCACCTGTCCCCCCAGCCCCAACCGCTCTATTAGTCATAATAAGAAAATGCCCAAAACATTACTTACACTTCCCTCTTTCCTCCGCCGCGCATGCCATGCAGCAAGCAGAGGGGCGGGACCGGCAGTCGCGTCTGTGATTGGCTGAGCGGCAGCCAATAACGGACGCGGCTGCCGGGAGTTCAGTGCAGCGGAGGAAAGAGTGAAGGTAAGTAATGTTTGGGGCACTTTCTAAAATTAAAAATATAGCGGTTGGGCTGGGGGGGACAGGGGGAATGTTATATCAAAGGGTTTTATGCTAGGGGGAGGGAATCTAATCAGGAGGGGAGGGGGAGGAAGGGCTGCAGTACGCTGCCAAACTTCTCCGGAGTCCAGATAGGAGGCAGAGTCCTATATGGACTCGCTATACTCCTGTGGGCAGTTTTTGGGACTTTGGGGGGACTACAGGAGCAACTTATGGAGCTGGGATGTGAGGTTAAGGATTATTAACTACACTACACAATGGGGCCAGTAGTGGGGGGATTATAGTTTTGGGGGTGGGACATGCCCTTTAAGAACTTTATACCTTTGAGGTCTGGCACGTTCCCATCCCTCAATCTATGTCAGGGTAGTTAAAATCCCCCATAACCCAAAACATGCCCCATACCAGCAGCCTTCCAACTGCAATATAGAGATTCAATTCCACCTCCGCCCCGTCATTTGGGTGGCTATTAACATACCCCAACAATTAATTACCCACCTTCTTGCTTCCTGTACACAGTTCTACCCATATTGTTCTGGCCATATTGTTTATGTCCCCATCTATTCCATCTTTTAGATTTGGCTTCAATCCTGTTTAAAATACATACATACTCCTCTTCTTCTTATTAACTCTGTCATGTCTAAATAAGGCGTATCCTTCAATATTTACTGTCCAGTCAGTGTGAATCATTTAGCCATGTTTCTGCTATACCAATTACATCATACCTTTCCTTTAAAGATATTAGTTCTAGTTCCTGGTTTTCCAGCCAGACTTCTTGCATTTGTAAAATTACATTTTAGATTTCAATTGATTTACTTCCATACTTGGTCGTAATGCCTCCTTATCCTCTATGCTGTCCCCTGTGTATGTGTGTAAGGGGGCGGACACACTCAGTATTGCCTGTCTGTGTGTGTGTATGTGTGTAAGGGGGCAGACACACTCAGTATTGCCTATCTGTGTGTGTGTATGTGTTCGGATGCACTCAGTTTGCCCCGAAAAGAAGGACTTAAAAATCACCTGTTAATTCACACAGGGGAGAAACCTTATGTCTTTAGTGAATAAGGGAAAAGCACCAGGGACAAGCACATGCTCAGTGCACATACTGGAGAGACCCCTTTAAAATGTGGAAAGTGCAGGAAAATCTTTTCTACTAGTACAGCACTGGGAAGAAACTATTTGAATGTGATGAGTGTGAAAAACGATTCAGAAATCGGTCCCATTTGAAAGATCGTAAGAAGGTTCATAGACAAAAGATTTCTTTTCTGTATAGAAAGAGTAAACAGATTTTCAAACTTCACCAGTCGGCCACATCAATGTAATAAACATGGTAACAGATTTAACTGGAAGTTTCAGCTTCAGTACAATGAGAATAATTTGATTAAGTGAACAGTATGCAGAAATATATCTTTCAGTGTTCTCCCCAGCATCTTATACCCGGCTGTTCCGCCCTGCTAATGTATATGTCCTCCCGGCTGTCTTCTGACAAGTAAGCTTGCTACCATGACAAAAACCCAAAGCCGGATGGCGAGGGGAAAGAGTTGACTGGTCTCGGAAATTTCAGTTTGATCTGTCTAATAATAATCAGCGGGAGGTATGATGAGCATGAAATGTAGCTTCCTCTCTGTTGAAATTCCGTCTCTTTCTCAGTCTCTCTCTTCCGTTTCCATGCTTAGGGGTGCCTGTAGTTGGAGGGGCAGCTGTCAATTTCATCAACCCCTCCACCCCAGTAGCCTACAGGCTACTAAGGTGTAAATCTGCCCCTGCTGGTGCCTACTTAACAGAAGGTTTAGCCACACTCCCGGATTTAAGGTTCAGTGTGGAGACTCAGTAGTAGACTAAAACATAACTTTTATTAAGCATCAAGGTAAAAGGTTACGTCTGACGCGTTTCGCAATTATTATGGTTTATATTTGCTTACGGATTACATGAGTTGATACCTACCCATGCACACCCATTAATGTTATCTTTACAATATACAGTTATATTTATAGGTAGGAGGACCCTGGTAGAATTTTAGGGGGGATGTGGTTTCATGGGGTGGGGGTCTATGCTCCCTGATTTGATGTTAATAAAGCTTTTTAATACTTTATCTTTACTCTTTTGGGATGTGTTCTGATGTTTGCACTATTTTTTCTACAGTATATTTGGTTGTGGTGGAGGCTTTCAAATTCTAGTTGTAAGGCAATGATTGGCTCACATGGAAGCAGGGAAATTGTTGCAGGCGACACATCAAAACTGAAACAAAAGGAATCTACTTCTAGTGATATACATGAGATTTACAACATAAGGATTTGCTAAATTGCAAATGTTCCCCTTTAATTTCTGCATTAAAAAACAATTGAAATGGCACGTTTTCCTTAGTCTTTGCAATGATATATAACTGGTAAATGGCACCCTTTCCCTGTATAAAGTATAATGGTTACAAACAGGCAGAGTAACTGCTAACAGTGACTTTATTCCATGCAGCTCATATATACAACATGCTTCAGGCCTCATGGACTCTTTACATGGATTACTCACCGCTAGAGGTTTCTCCGCCTTTTACCAGAATGTTGCCCCATTTTTATACATTACATTGAGTGTACTTGATGCACTTGGATGGATGCATAGATTGGGGTAACTCAATCCCACAAACAAAGCAGTGGGTGTTTTATGTGAACCTTTCCCTTTAATCTCTGCATTGGAAAAACCTGTTAAATGGCCTTTCTCTTTAATCTCCGCAGTAAGGTTGTTATGGTATCACATCCTTGACTTGTCTGCAGAACTGATCTTAGTAGTAGTCAGCATGGATTTATGAGAGATTGTGCCAGACAAATTTACTTGTTTTTATGAAAATGGGCAGCAGAATGGCAGATGAGATTCAATGCTGATAAATGTAAGGTGATGCATTTGGGTTTAGCGAACCTTGTGCCACCTACACCATAAATAACTCTGTGCTAAGTGAATCACTAATGGAAAAAGATTTGGGGGTTCTGGTAGATAACAGACTGGCTGGTACAGAAATTGGTGGTCAATGGAGCTACATCCATGGGGCTAAAGTTCTAAGTGTGTAGCCTCAGGGTTGCGTACTCGGGACACTTCTTTTTAATCTGCTAATATGGGCCGTTTTTATAAGGTGCAATAAATAATAATATCACAAAAGTAATAAAAATAATAATAACAAAAGGTGCAATTTTGTGATACCGCACCTTCAAACGAACATTACTGCGATTGTAAATGTACAAACACGCTTATCCATTTGAATTGTAATTGTATGAACCACTATACAATACCATTGTAGAAGTCTACTACCGCATAGTATTACTTAAGGTCATACATGCATGCAATAGCAGGTGCATAAACATTGTGCAGCTCCAACCATCACACATGTGTGTGTAGCTTTAGAAGTGGGTACTTAGAGCAAGGTCTGATTGCTTATGACACAAAATTTACAGAGCTTTGAAAACTTCAGATGTGCTATTGCTGCAAGACAAAATGGGCAGCAGAATGGCAGCTGAGATTTAATAAATAATTGATAAATGTAAGGTGATTGATTGGGGTTTAACAGTCCTGTGCACCTACACCATAAATGGCCTCGTGAATCTCAGTTGGAAAAAGATTTCTGGTAGATAACGGACTAAAGGGATTAAGCCTTTACTTTGTATACCTGCTTGGGGGTGGTGATAAGATGGATCTCCTTTCCGCTTTAACTTTTGAAATTTCCGTGTAGTCCTAATAAAGGGGTTTTAGTTTTGAGTGCCCCGGTCATTCTTTTCTTTTCTCAACCTCTGACCAAACAGAGCTTTCCCAACTCACCAGTTCATTAGCCAGTATAATCAGCCTCAAGTTCATTAGCCAGTATAATCAGCCCTCCAGTTCATTAGCCAGTGTAGTCAGACCTCCAGTTCATTAGCCAGTGTAGTCAAGTCAAGAATGTAAAATGGCAGTAGTGGTCTTTAAAGTGCGTTGCCTCAAAAAGTGGGTGTGGTTCTCAAAAGTGGGTGTGGCAAAAATATAGGCGCACGCTCACCCACTTGAATTTGTCCCTCATTGGACATTCCAAATGTTGGGGTAGGTAAGGTGATATGTCGTTTCAATTATGAGGATTAACGATAATGTCATTAAACGTTCGTCGGCTGCATTGTACAACAATTATCCAACGTGTGTACGATGCTTAAGAGATGAGTACTGTGGATAAGGTGCTTTTATTATGGACAACAGTTCATTTTTACAGACAAGCTTTCGAGAGATACACTTCTCTCTTCCTCAGGTCAAGCAGTAGTAAGAACAACAGGGTACATCACATCTTTAAAGTTGATAGAGTTACAACTTTTTTGGAAATCCTATTATGTTAGAACGTAAAACAAGGATAAGCATATAGGGTGAACTATAATCAGTAAAGCAATAAAAACAACAACAGAGTAAACATTAGGGAACTGTAAATAGGACTAATTAGTGAAGTAATTAGGGGGATAACAGACAAGGGTACCAGCAGACAGGGAGGGGGGGAAGTGGGAATGGATCCATATTGAAACATATTCCTGATGGAATGGCTGAGGAATCCCATGTCCCTATTTAAAACCAGTTTGTTTAGTGGTAAATCAGAGAATCATTCGAAGTTCAAAGGTTTTCCTTTCCTGGGTGTTTTTGTCCTTTAAGTATCAATATTGAGAGGTCCGACTGGTGTGCTGTGTGTTGTTATCCTGGCAATTGGGTTTATTTTCATGAATTTGTATAGTGTGTCTGTGGTTAACCATCAACTTTAAGATGTGATGTACCCTGTGTTCTTAGTACGGCTTGACCTGAGGAAGAGAGAAGTGTATCCTCGAAAGCTTGTCTGTAAAAATGAACTGTTAGTCCATAATAAAATCACCTTATCCTACAGTGCTCACCTCTGAAGCATCGTACAACCTTGGATAATTTTCAGACGATGCTGCCGACGAACGTTTAACAACATTATCGTTATAATTATCCTCATAATCGAAATGTCATCTGTACAGCAACAATAGTCACCACGATAGTCGTTAGATATAGACGTTCGTACGTAACGTTCGTATTTTCGCGCAATTACGAAATCAGCGCATGCGCTTTTTATATATATTTTTATGTTAACGATATCTACCAACCATGTACAAATATACGATAATCGACAGAACAAATCCGCCAGGCTGATCGTCGGAAAAGCTGACGATAGTCGACGGTCGTTGGTCTTTGGCGATCGGTGATTCTATATTTTCATACGAATATCGTGCGATTACTCGTTCGTCAGCTGCATCGTACGACAATTATCCAACGTGTGTACGAAGTTATATATGCTACTGGACTAATACGGCTAAAAACCATTTTATCTGCAACATGTTACAGATAGTTCATATATATGTGTGCAGATTTGCAAGAAAAAGGCAAAAAATCACATTATATTAGCAAACAACATTTATTTTTCCAATACAGTAAAGACTTGTAATTTAACATTATAAAGAATTACAGTTAAGAATTTTTATCACTTAAACAATTAACTCTTCTTTACAATTATATTAATCCATTTACACCAGGCCTTGCCCCAAAGGCTTACAATCTAATCACACACACAACCTTTTTATACATTAAGTAATTGTGTATGTTTAGGGTTTTTTACTTTTGGGGAGGTTGGACTTTTTGTGGTGAACTTTATGAGAAATTGGATTTTACCAAAAGGTTTTTAAGATGACCGAGTATGGTCTGTAACATGTCTACTTGTACTTCTAATGAGGACAAACTCTCCAGAAATTCCTTATCCTTGTTGGCGTCCTCATTGGCGATCTTGACAATGTCCTTATTAGCGATCTTGACAGCGATCTCACTGGTGATCTTGACAGCATCCTCATTGGCGATCTTGACATCGGCAATCTTGACATTTTTCTCATTAGCAATCTTGTCAGCGTCCCCATCGGCGATCTTGACAATGTCCTCATTGGCGATCTTGACAGCGATCTCACTGGTGATCTTGACAGCATCCTCATTGGCGATCTTGACATCGTTCTCATTAGCAATCTTGTCAGTGTCCCCATCGGTGATCTTGACACCGTCCTCATTGGTGATCTTTATAGGGTCCTCGATTTTTACTTTTATTTCTTTGCCCTTGCTTTTCACTTCTTCATCATGTTCGGGGTCTGATGCGGACGTTCCTGTAATCAGAACATAGCACACTGAATTGTTAATATTCT
This sequence comes from Hymenochirus boettgeri, assembly GCA_019447015.1. Lineage (NCBI taxonomy): Eukaryota > Metazoa > Chordata > Amphibia > Anura > Pipidae > Hymenochirus > Hymenochirus boettgeri. Next base: position 26,382,422 of record CM033474.1, read on the forward strand.
AAAAATAGCCAATTAATATATTTATCCTAAAGCTGGGAACACATGATGAGATATTTCAGTCCGATCGACCGATAGTTCTGTGTATCAGTCGATCAGACCGAAATTATCGCATCCGAATGCGGCCATGTCCGACCGACCGCTCGTCCAAATCGGACGATTGGACATGGTGGAAAATCTCGTCCGATCCTGCGGTCCTCTATGGACCACACGATCGGTCGCGGTAACTGTCAGATGCGGCTGCTTTTGCCGCAACCGACAGTCCTTCCTCCTGGCCGACCGGTTGAAAGTATCGAATAGTCGGTCAGGAGGAAATCTCTAGGTGTGTACCTAGCTTAATACTTTAGAATAAACACGAGCTAGGGCCCCATTTTATAACTATGAATGGCAGATACACATGTCAGTCCAACATTCAACTTAGATTCAAAATTTGTAATAGGGAAGTGAAATCATAATAAATGTTTTTATCATTAATGAATGGTATTATCTTCCTGCTGGCACCTGGTTGGCACTTTGGGCCTTTGTACATTAAGCTGGATACTGCAGAAAGGTTTTTACCCTCCCCAATAATTAGTACGTTTATATTGTACAGTGACCCTAATAATGTGGTTCGGGAAAATCCCTGGTACAGCTATTATGTTACTGTTGTTACTTTATCAGTGTCCTATCTTTCTTATACAGAGATAAGTCTTTCCATAGTCTCACCTTTCCATAAATTTATCCTTGTAAGAAACATTGTTATTTCCGTTTGGGCAGATTTATCAGTTTTCTGCCCCCGGATGAAGTTGTGGTTCAGTAGATCCTTCGCTGTTCCTCGTTTATTGGGATCCTTTTCCAAGCACCATTTTAAAAATGTATGTAATTTTTCAGACCTGGAGAAAAAATTATTCTGAGTCAAACTCTAATTGTCTGATTTACCCAGTGGGTAAGGGACTAAATAATTCCTTCAAAACAATATTTATATTATACAATTTATGATAATTTAAAGATAAACAGCCATCAGAGAATTACAAGGGTATTTTCCATTGAGCCTTTGACCATTTTAATAGAACATTCCATAGAAAATAGTGGACAATCTGTCCCATCATTCTTTCCCTCGTACTATAATGATTCCCAATAATGAATATCCAGATAATACATAAGATTGAAAAATGTGTTTGACTCACCATAATAAAGGCTTCAGGGTGGGTGGGTTTAGCTTGTAGACCAGCGATAAGGCTATTCCATTGGGAGCCTGGCTGAAGGCTAAAGGTTATAAACAGTAATACATGAGAAACTGTAAATAACAAAATATACAGATTTTTTTTCAGAGAATTTTGTTCCTGCTCTGCAATACGCTCTTCTTAGAGAATGATATCGTATGTATATATGTATGTATATGTTTATATGCACTGTACAATATAGAATACAAAAAGCCGTACAAGGGGGGCAATAAATAAATACAATAAGTATGAGTATCAGGAAATATACAGGTGCTTGAAACATATAACATGAGGAAAGAGGTCCCTGTCCCGTAGAGCTTACAATCTACTTATGTGGGTTTTAGCAACTTAGTTAATGTGATTAGAAAAGGAGAGAGAATCAACAATAACCTCTAAGTAACGATCATTATTGATGTGGGTCTGCTTTACTTACGTATATCTCCTTCAGCCATTTCGATGATGGTGATTCCCAATGACCAAATGTCACACTGGAAAATAGAAATAGAAGGAAAAGAATGAAAATCCAATGTTCCCAATAGCATAAGAAGCATCTGAATACAATATTAACTGTCATGGCTTTCTATAATCTTATATGGAATCATGGTGACTATTCCTCAGAAATAGAATTAGTAACATATCTTACCGCCATATTGTAGCCATCGTTATGGCCCTTCAGGAATCCGTAAATTTCTGGCGCCATAAAATGCACGGTACCCGAGCAGCTTTTTATTTTATCTTCTTTCCTCGTTAATTGTACGGCCGCACCAAAATCAGCTGGAATGACACATTGTACTTAATGAATAACTTTCACCTTTAAATAGTCAGTAGGCCAACAAGGCAGAAATGTCCAACTACTAAAACATATCAATACATTTTAAAAATCTATTGCAAGGCAAAGCAAAAATAATTTGGTTTTGTAAAATAAAAACATTAACCCCAAAATATAAACACAGATTATTTATAAATCATAATGAAAGAATAATCTGCTGGAAATCGCCCAATACAGGGTGGAAGTGACACATCAATAGTGACACTGTAGGGTCTCGGAATGTCTAGGTAAGACGCACATCAGAGATTGTTTGGAAAATAATAGATATAAATGCTCCTGACCCTTTTTAAGACATAATACAGGGTTATTCAATAAACGTTCTTATTGCTAAAAATGGTGCTAATTTTGCCCCAACCAATCAAATGTTAAACAAGATCTGATTGGTTGGGGCAAAATTAGCACCATTTTACATGAAAAGAACTTTTATTGAATCTTCCTAATAATGTTTTATGTATTCCAAATGTAATGTGCCCTGTTCTCCTTATTGAAATATCTATAGTTTAATGTAATTATAATAATAAATTTCTCTTACCGATTTTCACCTGCCCGTCTTCGGTGAATAGGATATTATCGGATTTAATATCCTTGTGGATGATTCTTGCCTCGTGTAGATAAGTCAGTCCCTGGGGAGATTAATGAACAATCATTGAACTATAGAATTTTACCTTTGTAAATATATATTAGTTTGGTAATGCTGGTGTGTGATCTGGAAATAGACCTTATTAAGGTTAATAGTAATGTGGCCTTTCTGCCTTTACTTTACAAACATAATGTGTGATATTTTGGGGGCTATTAGATTACTAATCTCCCCATGGAACATCCATAGCGAACCTTCTGATACAATCAGTAAGAATTATTCCTCAATAGTAACAGTGACTGGATAGTCCCAATGATTGTACAATCTCTAGATTTTACAATGACACAAATACAGTTTATTCTTTACCTTCAAAACTTCCCGTGAGACGTAATGTATCCAATGTTCAGGCAAAAATCTGTTATAAGTCTCATGGTGTCTTGTAATGAGGTTGATCAGGTCTCCACCGCCGCAGTATTCCATTGTTATCTACAGTAAAAAGGAACATTATGAACAGATTTGACTATATTTAAGGATTCATGGTGTACATAAGGGATTCACCAACTGTATGAATGGGCATTTGGATGTTGGGAGAGGTTACACTACATTTGGGTAATATATCATTTTCCCAGTCTTATTTTAATTTTCATTATACTGTTATATAAAATAGATATTGTAATAGAAATTGAAAATAATTAGTGTAGGCTAACGTTACAATATATTAATATTTAAAGTCTATGACAATATATTATATTTATAATGTAATGTTTAATATTTAATATATTAAACATTACATTAATTAAAGGGTAATTCCATTCAACATTACATGGATGTGGCACAATAGGAATTTGCTTTCCCAAGTAGAAATGAATAATATAATAATAATACGTTACAGATATTATGGCTTTTATGTACACTAAGGATCTAAATAATGAATCAAACTCAGGGACCTTCAGATCCTTATCAGTGTATTTGGAAGTGATCAGTCAGTCCTATACAATCTATATACACAGGGAAAATAGCGATATATTAAATAAATATCTTACCCATAACTTGTCCTCTTGGGAGTCTACAATTTCCTGCAAGCAGGCGCCATAGCAGCGCACTATGTTTTCATGCTCTAACTTGCGTAGAATGAAGATCTCCCGGAGTCTTTGTGTTTTTTTTCCATTATCCTACATGACAGCATATAGAAAGATTTATTTATTGAAAGTATTTGGACATATAGCTAGCAGTGATCTAATAGCAGGTAATAAAGTATTATTATGAAATTTTATATATATAAAAACACTAATTTTGCAAATAATATGATTGTTTCTATCAAGGTTTTTGTAGTTTTTTTTCTGATAATCTTTTTCGATCCATATTGGGTTTACCAAAAATGTATTCTAGGATCTTAGCACCTTACAGTGTTGGAATATAAATACCCATTGTTTGTATTTTAATATGTAGAAGACGAGTATTTTACCATGGGGATGACCTTGACTGCTGCTTCCAGGTCTTCATCCGCTAGTTTAACCTTTAACAAAGAGACAGAAAACTTAGAAAAATTAAGGTTCTAACTGGAAAATAGTGTTAATTTTCTAATTAGAAATGATCATAGAAAACTTACTTTATAGACTTTACCAAATCCCCCTTCACCAATGACCTGACACTCATCAAGATTCTGTATTGGAGCCTAAAGAAATAATAACAAGGAAATTATTGTATTTCTGTCTCATTCAGTGCAATTGGTTAAACAATTTGCTCATAATAAAATGGCATCAGATTTATTATTCAATGGCAATTTATATCCACTGATGGAAATGTCTTTCCATTTTATCAAAAACAAAAGGTCATTAAAACAAGTAGAACTAGGAACTTCTCTAAACCCAACACTTTCAAACTGTATGTTTGTACCTTGATTGATTCTCCAGGAGATCCCTAAACCCCTAACTTTTATATGCTGATTTGGAAACATTCTATCACACTAATGGCCAACTGATTCCTGTTTAAGTCATTCTGAATTAACAAAGCCAGTCGGATGACTAGCAAAACATCTTTAAGAATTAAACTTCAAGTCCAGCTAATTAACTGAATACAACAGATATACCATGACCTGTATGAATGAGAACCTGCACACATGGCTACCTGTGGTCCCTGACTAGATAAAAGATCTGCATCACGGGGATAAATGTAACTCCAAACCTTTCTGCCCCACATCCCTGTAACACTGCCCCAACTACACCCATGGGCAGAACTGCTTATTCCTGACCATCTGCCAGATACAGGAATTGGCCATAAACATCACAATAAATGACCTTCCATAACACAGACAGTCACACAATGATAAAATCTGCTTTGCTATCTTTGTTCTATAGTTATATTTTCTACTTACGTCAACTACAGAGGGAATATTCAGCTCCTAGGGAAGGAAAAAATATAATTTTGTTATTTTTTTACTGCAAAGAATTAACCAGCCTGTTTAAACCAATGACATTATCCTGACACATCCTGACATGGGACTAATTGTATATTAACACTATGGGCCATATTTATAAAGCCACAGTATCGCTTTTTAGCTTATGTACATTTACGACCGAACATTTGCTAATTAACGAACGTTCGATCGTAGAATACCGTGTGGTAGTAAACTACAGCAATGGTATTCTATGGGGATCGTAAATCTACGATTTTGTTATCGTAAATTTATAATCGGTATAGTAAATTTACGATCGTTAAACCGATCGTTAATCTCCAATCGGTTTAACGGTCGTAAATTTATGATACAGATCGTTAAAGGTTTTATAAATATGGCCAATAATATTGTGTGAATTGTACACACACCTTTAGTACTGGGCCTACTGTATATTAACACTGTGTGTGTTATAGGGAGCAGATAGTGAAAGCCTTGCTTTGGAAACATGGTTTAATTTTGGGTAGGGTACTATTGTGTGAATTGTACACACAGCTTTAGTACTGGGCCTACTGTATATTAACACTGTGTGTGTTATAGGGAGCAGATAGTGAAAGCCTGCTTTATGGGAACATGGTTTAATTTTGGGTAAGGTTACTATATGTGTTAATGTACACACAGCTTTAGTACTGGGCCTACTGTATATTAACACTATGTGTATTAATGGACACACTGAAGTTAGATTGTAGATAGTGATAGACCTGTGTTATAGCTAAAAATGAAAAGTTATTGCCTTGTGCTTCTTACCAGAGAGATTATTTTATCTATAATCTTTACCGGTGATTCATTTTCCTCTGTTGGAGGCTGAAAAAAAGATGAATAAGATAATTAATATAAATAAGATAATAAATATAGATAAGATAATAAAATAATAAAACGATTGTAATATAATATAGAATAAATCTATTCCATTAAACATAATTATAAATAGAACAACCCAGAAGGACAGTTGGTTATAAAATGATAATGATATAATGATATAGATCTAATTGTTAGAAGAAGGGCTAGTGAATTATAAGCCCCCACACATGAGCGATTCGGTAAATTCGATTGGATCCCATGTATGTCATTTTTCCAACTGACCGCTCGACAATATCATGTGGTTTATCGGCATAACTGTATATTAACACTATGTGTGTGTTATAGGGAGCAGATAGTGAAAGCCTTGCTTTATGGAAACATGGTTTAATTTAGGGTAGGGTACTATTGTGTGAATTGTACACACACCTTTAGTACTGGGCCTACTGTATATTAACACTGTGTGTATTAATGGACACACTGAAGTTAGACTGTAGATAGTGGCAGACCTGTTTATAAAATATGGGTGGGTTATAATAGTTTGAATGGTTTATAACTAGGCTAAAGCTGGGCTCAGTGTTATAGGTAAAAATGTAAAGATATTGCCTTGCGCTTCTTACCAGAGAGATGTTTTCATCTATAATCTGCCCAGGTGCTTCATTTTCCTTAGTTGAAGGCTGATAAAAGGATAAATAAGATGATTAATATAAACAATAAAATAATAAAACGATTGTAATATAATATAGAACAAATCTATTCTATGAAAACATAATTATAAATAGAACAACCCAGAAGGACAGTTGGTTATAAAATGATATATAGATCTAATTGTTAGAAGAAGGGCTAGTGAATTATAAGTCCCCACACATGAGCGATTTGGTTAATTCGATTGGATCGCTAAAAATATCGATCCCATGTATGTCGTTTTTCCGATTGACCACTCGACAATATCCTGTGGTTTATCGGCCTAACTGTATATTAACACTATGTGTGTTATAGGGAGCAGATAGTGAAAGCCTTGCTTTATGGGAACAGGGTTTAATATTGGGTAAGGTACTATTGTGTGAATTGTACACACAGCTTTAGTACTGGGCCTACTGTATATTAACACTATGTGTGTGTTATAGGGAGCAGATAGTGAAAGCCCTGCTTTATGGAAACATGGTTTAATTTTGGGTAGGGTACTATTGTGTGAATTGTACACACAGCTTTAGTACTGGGCCTACTGTATATTAACACTGTGTGTGTGTTATAGGGAGCAGATAGTGAAAGCCTTGCTTTATGGGAAAACAGGGTTTAATATTGGGTAAGGTACTATTGTGTGAATTGTACACGCACCTTTAGTACTGGGCCTACTGTATATTAACACTATGTGTGTGTTATAGGGAGCAGATAGTGAAAGCCTTGCTTTATGGAAACATGGTTTAATTTTGGGTAAGGTACTATTGTGTGAATTGTACACACAGCTTTAGTACTGGGCCTACTGTATATTAACACTGTGTGTGTGTTATAGGGAGCAGATAGTGAAAGCCTTGCTTTATGGAAACATGGTTTAATTTTGGGTAGGGTACTATTGTGTGAATTGTACACACAGCTTTAGTACTGGGCCTACTGTATATTAACACTGTGTGTATTAGTGGACACACTGTAGTTAGATTGTAGATAGTGGCAGACCTGTTTTGGTTAGAATATATTCCAAGTATCTAAAGGCCTGTACACATGTTCAGACTTCAGGCCTGGTTTTCTAAACTGGACATGTGTGGATTATAGTAATATTTGGGTTAGACAGCAAATTAATATATATCTATATAAATATATATATTACAGTGTGCACAGATTACATTATAAGACAACACAACACAAATCAAAAATCAGTCTTACCTTCTTAAGACAACATTGTCTGATGCGTCTGAATGCATTTTGGAATGCTTTTTTGAAACTTCTCCAGCCCATGGTTCTTGTACTTTAGGCTATAAGTCAGGTTAAGAGATAAAACAAAACATAAATATTTGGGTTTATCTGTTAATATGAATAAAAGACAATAAAGGGAATACATATGGATTAGCCCTGCTGATGGAATGTGTAATAGTTGTACAGAACATTATGTTTTTACACCCCATTCCTTTTGCAGTGGGCTAAAAAAAATCTAATGGACATAAAATATTAAATTAAATATGTAATGTAAAAGGACATTCTTGTCCTGATATCCTATGATGCCTTGGAGAACATTCATTAAATAATTTGCACAATAAGTAGAAATAATGTAATGGAGGAGAACATAAAATTTCTTACTAACCTCTCCAGTCTCAAAAATGCAAGTGAATTTTTTTTACCAAGACTGCTTATATAAAGGGTTTGTTGCCATGGAAACCATTATGACATCACAACATATTTATCATGTGACCTGCTGTTAAATGTAAATTTTAATATAGGGGATAAATTTGAATTAGCCTTGCTGATGTAATGTGTAATAGTTGTACAGGGCATTATGTTTTTGCACCCCGTTCCTTTTGGAATGGGCTAAAAAAATACAACTAGAAAATCTAATGGATATCAAATATTAAATTAAATGTGCAATGTAAAAGGACATTAATGGAGAACATTTATGAAATAATTTGCACAATAAGTGGAAATACTGTAATTGAGGAGAACATAAAATATCTTACTAACCTCTCCAAGCTCAAAAATACAACTGAATGTTTTTTACCAAGACTGCTTATATAAAGTGTTTGTTGCCATGGAAACAATTATGAAATCCCAACATATTTATGTGTCCTGCTGTCCAAGGGACATATAATTAAAGAAATATAACCACCAACTGTTTATATGTATTAGCAAAGATTGGGGGAGATTTAATATGTTTTTTTCTTGGGATTTAGATGGATTTTAGAGCACAGTGCCATTTTCAAATGTTTTTATAAATAACACTGTGCTTAAAGATCCCACGATGCAATACCTGACTAATCTCATTTATGTCACTTATTGTATCGCAGGATCGGGCTAAGGTAAGTAACGCGCTTTTACGTATTGAATCATCCCCTTTGTTTTTAATATAAATATAACACAAAAAAATAACACAATTTATGGGTTGTGTGGTGTGTGGCATAGCTGGCTGATTGTCTAATATAAAAAAATGCAGGTTTTGCAAGAAAATGCCAACAGAAGAGGGAAGGGTAGGTGAGCGAATGGAAAGCCAGTTTAAAGTTTCCTTAATATTCTTTGGGCTGCTTTTGACAGTTTAACAGTTTGCTGTACAAGTGTCATTTAGGTTTTCTGTAACAGTATCACAACAGTTTGTTGTACCAGTATCGTGGAATTTCCAGTTTTCTGTACCAGTGTCCTTTATTTTCCCATTTATTCATATAGCACAGGACTGCAAGATGCCTTCTGTTATAAGGTGTTTCTCCATTTTTATGCTCAGTTAAGGGCATTTGTCCTTTCTCTCCCTAAGCTTTCTAGCTGCCTTTTCTATTGGGGGGCTAATGACTCAACAGAGGGAGAAGATGGGGAAGGGGACAGCATAGAGCATAAGGAGGCATGTACAGCCAAGTATGGAAGTAAATCAATTGATAATCTACACACCTACATACGGGCTGATTATCGGCCGAAACGTTCGTTCGTTCCTACACATCGTGCGTCATTTATAAACATATTAAAAAGATTAAATAAATCTGGTAACAGATTTAACTGGAAGTTTCAGCTTCAGTACAATGAGAATAATTTGATTAAGTGAGCAGTGTGCAGAAATATATCTTTCAGTGTTCTCCCCAGCATCTTATACCCGGCTGTTCCGCCCTGCTAATGTATTTGTCCTCCCGGCTGTCTTCTGACAAGTAAGCTTGCTACCATGACAAAAACCCAAAGCCGGATGGCGAGGGGAAAGAGTTGACTGGTCTCGGAAATTTCAGTTTGATCTGTCTAATAATAATCAGTGGGAGGTGTGATGAGCATGAAATGTAGCTTCCTCTCTGTTGAAATTCCGTCTCTTTCTCAGTCTCTCTCTTCCGTTTCCATGCTTAGGGGTGCCTGTAGTTGGAGGGGCAGCTGTCAATTTCATCAACCTACAGGCTACTAAGGTGTAAATCTGCCCCTGCTGGTGCCTACTTAACAGAAGGTTTGGCCACACTCCCGGATTTAAGGTTCAGTGTGGAGACTCAGTAGTAGATTAAAACATAACTTTTATTAAGCATCAAGGTAAAAGGTTACGTCTGACGCGTTTCGCAATTATTATGGTTTATATTTGCTTACGGATTACATGAGTTGATACTTACCCGTGCACACCCATTAATGTTATCTTTACAATATACCGTTATATTTATAGGTAGGAGGACCCTGGTAGAATTTTAGGGGGGGATGTGGTTTTATGGGGTGGGGGTCTATGCTCCCTGATTTGATGTTAATAAAGCTTTTTAATACTTTATCTTTATTCTTTTGGGATGTGTTCTGATGTTTGCACTATTTTTTCTACAGTATCTTTGGTTGTGGTGGAGGCTTCAAATTCTAGTTGTAAGGCAATGATTGGCTCACATGGAAGCAGGGAAATTGTTGCAGGCGACACATCAAAACTTGAAACAAAAGGAATCTACTTCTAGTGATATACATGAGATTTACAACATAAGGATTTGCTAAATTGCAAATGTTCCCCTTTAATTTCTGCATTAAAAAACAATTGTAAATGGCACGTTTTCCCTTTAGTCTTTGCAATGATATAAACTGGTAAATGGCACCCTTTCCCTGTATAAAGTATAATGGTTACAAACAGGCAGAGTAACTGCTAACAGTGACTTTATTCCATGCAGCTCATATATACAACATGCTTCAGGCCTCATGGACTCTTTACATGGATTACTCACCGCTAGAGGTTTCTCCGCCTTTTACCAGAATGTTGCCCCATTTTTATACATTACATTGAGTGTACTTGATGCACTTTGGATGGATGCATAGATTGGGGTAACTCAATCTTCCACAAACAAAGCAGTGGGTGTTTTATGTGAACCTTTCCCTTTAATCTCTGCATTGGAAAAACCTGTTAAATGGCATCCTTTCTCTTTAATCTCCGCAGTAAGTGTTGTTATGGTATCACATCCTTGACTTGTCTGCAGAACTGATCTTAGTAGTAGTCAGCATGGATTTATGAGAGATTGTGCCAGACAAATTTACTTGTTTTTTATGAAAATGGGCAGCAGAATGGCAGATGAGATTTAATGCTGATAAATGTAAGGTGATGCATTTGGGATTTAGCGAACCTTGTGCCACCTACACCATAAATAACTCTGTGCTAAGTGAATCACTAATGGAAAAAGATTTGGGGGTTCTGGTAGATAACAGACTTAGGCTGGGTACAGAAATTGGTGGTCAATGGAGCTACATCCATGTGGGCTAAAGTTCTAAGTGTAGTGCCTCAGGGTTGCGTACTCGGGACACTTCTTTTTAATCTGCTAATATGGGCCGTTTTTATAATGGTGCAATAAATAATAATATCAACAAAAGTAATAAAAATAATAATAACAAAAGGTGCAATTTTGTGATACCGCACCTTCAAACGAACATTACTGCGATTGTAAATGTACAAACACGCTTATCCATTTTGAATTGTAATTGTATGAACCACTATACAATACCATTGTAGAAGTCTACTACCGCATAGTATTACTTAAGGCTCATACATGCATGCAATAGCAGGTGCATAAACATTGTGCAGCTCCAACCATCACACATGTGTGTGTAGCTTTAGAAGTGGGTACTTAGAGCAAGGTCTGATTGCTTATGACACAAAATTATACAGAGCTTTGAAAACTTCAGATGTGCTATTGCTGCAAGCAAAATGGGCAGCAGAATGGCAGCTGAGATTTAATAAATAATTGATAAATGTAAGGTGATTGATTTGGGGTTTAACAGTCCTTGTGCCACCTACACCATAAATGGCTCTGTGAATCTCAGTTGGAAAAAGATTTCTGGTAGATAACGGACTAAAGGGATTAAGCCTTTACTTTGTATACCTGCTTGGGGTGGTGATAAGATGGATCTCCTTTCCGCTTTAACTTTTGAAATTTCCGTGTAGTCCTAATAAAGGGATTTTAGTTTTGAGTGCCCCGGTCATTCTTTTCTTTTCTCAACCTCTGACCAAACAGAGCTTTCCCAACTCACCAGTTTATTAGCCAGTATAATCAGCCCTCAAGTTCATTAGCCAGTATAATCAGCCCTCCAGTTCATTAGCCAGTGTAGTCAGCCCTCCAGTTCATTAGCCAGTGTAGTCAAGTCAAGAATGTAAAATGGCAGTAGTGGTCTTTTAAATGGGCGTTGCCTCAAAAAGTGGGTGTGGTCTCAAAAGTGGGTGTGGCCAAAAATATAGGCGCACGCTCACCCACTTTGCATTTGTCCCTCATTGGACATTCCAAATGTTGGGAGGTATGGATAAGGTGATATGTCGTTTCAATTATGAGGATTAACGATAATGTCATTAAATGTTCGTCGCTGCATTGTACAACAATTATCCAACGTGTGTACGATGCTTAAGAGATGAGTACTGTAGGATAAGGTGCTTTTATTATGGACTAACAGTTCATTTTTACAGACAAGCTTTCGAGAGATACACTTCTCTCTTCCTCAGGTCAAGCAGTAGTAAGAAACACAGGGTACATCACATCTTTAAAATTGATAGAGTTACAACTTTTTTTGGAAATCCTATTATGTTAGAAACGTAAAACAAGGATAAGCATATAGGGTGAACTATAATCAGTAAAGCAATAAAAACAACAACAGAGTAAACATTAGGGAACTGTAAATAGGACATAATTAGTGAAAGTAATTAGTGGGATACAGACAAGGTACCAGCAGACAGGGAGGGGGGAAGTGGGAATGGATCCATATTGGAAACATATTCCTGATGGAATGGCTGAGGAATCCCATGTCCCTATTTAAACCAGTTTGTTTAGTGGTAAATCAGAGAATCATTCGAAGTTCAAAGGTTTTCCTTTCCTGGGTGTTTTTGTCCTTTAAGTATCAATATTGAGAGGTCCGACTGGTGTGCAGGTTGTGTTGTTATCCTGGCAATTGGGTTTATTTTCATGAATTTGTATAGTGTGTCTGTGGTTAACCATCAACTTTAAAGATGTGATGTACCCTGTGTTCTTAGTACGGCTTGACCTGAGGAAGAGAGAAGTGTATCTCTCGAAAGCTTGTCTGTAAAAATGAACTGTTAGTCCATAATAAAATCACCTTATCCTACAGTGCTCACCTCTGAAGCATCGTACACACGTTGGATAATTTTCAGACGATGCTGCCGACGAACGTTTAACAACATTATCGTTAATAATTATCCTCATAATCGAAATGTCATCTGTACAGCAACAATAGTCACCACGATAGTCGTTAGATATAGATGTTCGTACGTAACGTTCGTATTTTCGCGCAATTACGAAATCAGCGCATGCGCTTTTTATATATATTTTTTAGTTAACGATAATCTACCAACCATGTACAAATATACGATAATCGACAGAACAAATCCGCCAGGCTGATCGTCGGAAAAAGCTGACGATAGTCGACGGTCGTTGGTCTTTGGCGATCGGTGATTCTATATTTTCATACGAATATCGTGCGATTACTCGTTCGTCAGCTGCATCGTACGACAATTATCCAACGTGTGTACGAAGCTTATATATGCTACTGGACTAATACGGCTACAACCATTTTATCTGCAACATGTTACAGATAGTTCATATATATGTGTGCAGATCTTGCAAGAAAAAGGCAAAAAATCACATTATAATTAGCAAACAACATTTATTTTCCAATACAGTAAAGACATTTGATAATTTAACATTATAAAGAATTACAGTTAAGAATTTTTATCACTTAAACAATTAAACTCTTCTTTACAATTATTTAATCCATTTACACCAGGCCTTGCCCCAAAGAGCTTACAATCTAATCACACACACAACCTTTTTATACATTAAGTAATTGTGTATGTTTAGGGTTTTTTACTTTTGGGGAGGTTGGACTTTTTGTGGTGAACTTTATGAGAAATTGGATTTTACCAAAAGGTTTTTAAGATGACCGAGTATGGTCTGTAACATGTCTACTTGTACTTCTAATGAGGACAAACTCTCCAGAAATTCCTTATCCTTGTTGGTGTCCTCATTGGCGATCTTGACAATGTCTCATGGGATCTTAGACAGCGATCTAACTGTGATCTTGACAGCATCATCATTGGCGATCTTGAACATCGGCAAATCTGGACCATGTCTCTTAGCAAATCTTGTCAGAGTCCCCATCGGCGATCTTGACCAATGTCCTCATTGGCGATCTTGACAGCGATCCACTGGTGATCTTGCCGATCCTCATGGCGATCTTTGACCATCGGCAATCTTGACATCGTTTATCAGGTCGCAATCTGGTCAGTGTCCCCCATCGGCGATCTGGACAATGTCCGATGGCGATGACAGCGATCTCACTGGATCTTACAGCATCCTCTTGGGATTCTTGAATCAGCAATCGTGACATTGTTTCAATTAGCAATCTTGTCCCAGCGCCCCACGCGCGATATTGACAATGGTCCTCATTGGCGATCTGGACAGCGATTCACTGGTGATCTTGAACAGCATCCTCATTGGCGATCGTGACATGTTCTCATTAGCAATCGTACAGTGTCCCCATCGGTGATCTTGACACCTCCCTCATTAGCGATCTTGACTTGCGGCCTCATTGGTGATCTTTCTAGGGTCCTCGATTTTACTTTATTTCTTTTTGCCCTTGCTTTTCACTTCTTCATAATGTTGTGGTTCTGATGCGGACGTTCCTGTAATCAGAACTAGCACACTGAATTGTTAATATTCTAAAAATAGCCAATTAAAGATTTATCCTAAAAGGGGGAACACATGCATGAGATATTTCAGTCCGATCGACGATAGTTCGGTGTATCAGTCGATCAGACCGAAATTATCGAATTCGAATTGCGGCCAGTCCGAGCAGACCGCTCGTCCAAATCGGACGATGGACATGGTGGAACATCTAGTCCGATCCTGCGGTCTCTATGGCCACACGATCGGTAGCGGTAACTGTCAAGAGCGGCTGCTTTTGCCGCAAACCGAACAGTCTTCATCCTGGCCCGACCGGTTGAAAGTACGATGAGTCGGTCAGGAGGAATCTCTAGGGTGTACCTAGCTAATACTTTAGAATAAACACGAGCTAGGGCCCCCATTTCTAAAACTATGAAGGCAGATACACATGTCAGCCAAACATCAACCTTAGATTCAAATTTGTAATAGGGAGTGAATCATATAAATGCTTTTATATAATGAATGATATTATCTCCTGCCTGGCAAACAGGGTTGGCAATTTGGTCTTTGGCATTAAGATGGAGACTGCAGACAAGGTTTTACCCTCCCCAATAAAGTACGTTATATTG